>JAWRYS010001911.1:989343-1290658 GCA_034769895.1 Magicicada septendecula | reverse complement strand
CCAATTATTCAATTCCATCAGTTTCTTAAAACACAAAGTTACTTTAATTACCTCACTCCAAAACAATTACAATTCCTTTGTTTTATAAACTTCCTAATTACTTTCATTATTTGTTTAGTTTGATAAAATATTATTATTATTAAAAGCAGTTCCTACTGCATACATACATACATTGTTTACATGAAATACATAGTACAACCTAACCTATTACACAACACAATTAACCTCACTACGAGTTTATTTACAATTTCTTCGTCATATCATATTGTTTACCACACCTCATTATATAAGTTAGCAAGTCATTACCATAAACTAAAATAATTAAATGTTCATTCACTGTTTATTTAACCACCATCATCGTAAATTAGCCTGATGTATTTATAACACAACTCATCTTTATCTACATACATTACATTATTATTTAGATAATAGCTCGTTAACTCTGTGTCATTCGTTATACCTTAATAATCTATAGGATTATTTATTTTATAAACCTTGTCAACATTAGCTATTTTTGTCCAGTCTACCGTAATATTATTCGTTATCCCCAGTTAAGTGTTTATCATCTACAGTGGTATCATCCAAATAATCATCAATCTCTACTACAACCGGTAAGTATTTCATATCTATTTTTTCAAATTTTAAACTCTCTCTTAACTCCTTATAGCTTCTACTCAACGTAAACATCTCTATCATTCTCTCTCTCTCAAAATATTTTTCATCATCATGCCATTTCACATTTCTCTACTAATCCACGCAGAGGGTGCTGCTTTATTACTACACCATCTTGCTCTACCAGATGCACAAACAAATCAAGGGACAATTATTTGTAGACTATACGTCTCCCAAATACACTCGTGAAGCATTTTCTTCACCCACAACCACATCATGGGAAAATTTTACCCCCTGCAACCCTCCTATCTGTAACCCTCTCTACACTCTCTCTTTAACTCATCAACACTCACTAACATTCCATTATTAAATTCTACTCCCACTAAAACTTCATCAGCACTCTCAATATTCACAACCTTACTCTCTACCACCACATTTTTAGTTATATTGTCATTTTTCTCACGCCTACTTACCGTATTATATGTTAACTGATCGTCTTTATTTTTGTTTAATTGCTCGGTCTGTTCACCACTTTCTACCACCACTATACTATCATCCTTATCATTAGGCCTATTCACTGCCTTATTCTCTACCCTATCACTTCAACTATGTTACCATCATTATTATTTGTCATATCTCCAACACTGTCACTTACCTTCTTATCCATTCCCTGATTTAATTTACTTTCTTGTTTACACTCTTCCCTTTGTTCTCTTACCTCTTTTGTTCGTCCTTTATGATCCTTAATAGTGTCATCACTATGCCTTTTCCATTCAGCGAATCCTATATTTTGTTCTTTCATTTGTCTAATGTCATCATTGAATCTACGCCAATCATCATCAGTCATTGTTTCCATATTCCTCCTCAACTCGTCCATGAATTCCATACTATTCCCATGCCTCCCCTGATCCACTTACATTATTTTCACGTGCCTCGGCCATGTTTAAACAAAATTATTTATATTATAACCCTTAACAAACTACAACCCTCTTAATACACAATAATTACATTCCTTATCAATATACAAACGTAACCATAATAATCACATACGTTACACTACCCAAACATAACCTAGTCACTGACATAAGTATATACAATAAATCTTACAAATACGCCATTACCAATTCCTATTTTCTGTGCTTAAAACAGGTCTACCTCGTATAAAGTTATACTCGGATCCTGGCAGTAGTCGTCATTTGTGAAATTACACCCAAATCATATTGATAAATTTAAATAAAATATATTCTGCCAGAACCTTACCTGCGAACTTTTCTCGCTGACTTACCTTTTTATAAATTCCAACAGAAGTTCAGGGCCGTCAACATATTTTTTAAGTTAAAATAAGTAAAACTTTTATACACTTCCTTAATTAAAACTGGATAATTTCGCAATCTGACTTCCCCCCAATTCAGAAGATTCCGGAAATGTTAGACGAATTTTTCTGCACAGAACACTAGGAAATGGTAACGCTGAAATAACTGATAACTAACGCATATTTATGACGATTTAAACATTGTTTTATTTACTATAACAATGAACTTCTTTACTTTTCAATATTTTGGTTAATAGGGTTACAATATTATAAATTCTATAGATCATACAAACCAGTAACGTTTCTTTCTCCCCCTTTATTCCATATTTGCCTCACACGCACTTGCTCTCACTCCCTTTACGTATTTGAATAAACCCCCGTTATTGAGCTCATTATGAATTTACTGTTTACTATAAACTTTTTTCCAATTATTATAAATTTCACTTTTACCTAACTGTAGGAAGTCCCGGTATTGCGCACTATGTCTGCTCCATCTTCTTCACTTAACTCCCAGTTGTCATTCACTCCACTCTTTTTATACACTGTTCCTCCGGTTGAACCACTGTTTACTGTTGTTTTATTACGATACACTCTTTGGTAGACGTACTTTTAACTTTTTTGGTCTACCAAAGATTTTCTGAGGCTACTGTGAAATTACGTCTGCACCATGTGATGAGTTGTAGAGAACTGCTCTGCTATGCGACGACTGACTGTGTGTGCGTTTGGTTGCCTACCCGCCAGGTGTTAGGCGTTGCCGTCAGCTCACACTCTGTTTTCTTTGTTCCCATCACATGTTCGGCTCTGGAATGTATGTACGTGACATTTCCGTGTGAAAGTTGGCCGAACCGTGTGCTCGTCCGCGGCAATGCGCACCCTCGCTGATAACTTGCGCTTTGGTAATATGCTGTGCCTTACACAGAGCTACAGTATGTGACCAAAAATATACTCAGGTTAAATAAAATGAAAAACTTTAAATTATAAACCCTCATTGGTTTGTACCGATACAATACCCCCCCCCCCCAATGAGAGGGTTTCTGTCGAAACAGGAAAACTCTCATTGCCTAAAAGCCTAAGGGGACCAGCGAGGATATGGCGCCAACAACCCCCCTTAATCCTTATTACAATCATGGGTAACGTACCCCCTAGTCTGGTGACTGCGGTTGCACCTGCATGACTCTACTGGACTTCTTGTTAAGATCCCAACACCGCAAAGTCAGACAGGCACCCGCCACAGTATCACCAAACTACCAAACTCTGTAACAATTAAGAAAAAATTCTCAATAACTGGCTTTTCACCATACCACATCCTTAACTGATTTGTTCCTCTTAGTCGTACTGGTTTGCCTTCTAGCAAAGTACTGGTTGTATATCTCAATGAACTACTTAAAGAAACAATATTTTGTAACACATGTATCCTTAACTTGAACATATTACATTTTCCTGTATTATATATTCTATATTATTTTACTTCTGTAACCTATACACTTTAGGTTAGACACAACAAACAAAAATAAAAAAAATTTAAACGTCAAAATAATTCAACTTCATTTACCAACTCCAATTCAAGTTCATTCTGATTTTAGTTACAAGGTAGATTACTATTACTATCTATACATAATACATGTTTAAGACTCCTACACACTAACATAATCACATAATAGACATTAACCTTGAACATTAACATTGCTACATTAAACTAAACAATTCACCTTTAAATAACTTGTATAGCAAATTATAAACATTACAACGTGTACTTTTTTTCAACCTTTAATTATTTATCATTTATTGTACCATTAAATTCTCCAAAAATTCAAATTTATTATCAACATTCATTTTACATCACATTTCAAATTCAAATTTTACCAAACATTACACACCTTACAGTTTTACTTTAGTTTGCAATTCTATTAAATCTTTCACTTGTTACATTTTATTATTACATTTCAACTATGAATTTCTATTAAGCATTTTCATCATTAATTTGTTCGGGTGATTCTCAGTCATTCACAGTGATTTGATTTATTGAATGGGCATTTAGATAACCTTACCCACCTTCTTCCTCCTAATAACCACCACTAATGGATTTACATAGGGTGACACCGATCCTCAATAACATTTACCTCCACTAAATTCTCTAACTCCACTTGAATCATTCTCCTCTTATTACAAAATACCTGATACCCTCTTTGTACCTACGATGTATGTTCCCTTCCCTTATACTCATTCCCTAATTAGTTCCTGGCCTCTCCCAGGTAACTCCGCCAATGCTAATTTAAAACTATTCACCTCCCGCCACAACGCCTTGCGTTGAGGACTCCTTACCACACCACCCTCACTACAAAATTTCACCGCCACCTCTTTACTCTCCATTTACATCACTCACACTTTCTCTACATACATGCACTCCCGCTACTGTGTCCCTACTACTGACTCATTTCTGTATTACTTTTATTCCAAAAATGCTTATTATGTCTGACACCCATTTAAAATTAACTTTGACTGACTCAATTGCCTTATTGAAATAATTATCACCCAAACTCCCTCTTTTACAACATTTTACACTAATATGATCATGGAAAATTACACTGGAAATTTCATAACTACCTCAAATTAATTTAATCACCCATTTAAAACCTTTTACACTCTTTTAATTTCATTGTTAAAACATCAAAATATTTTACTTTACTTCACTTCATTTTAAAATTCATACTTACATATGGTCAATCATACTCAAATACAACATGATTACTGTCATAAATTCAAAAATATAAACCTTCATTACAACAAATATAGCGTACATAACCATATGTACCTTCTGATACATTATAACAACCATATGACTCAACAACTACACACATTTTTACTTTTACTCATTTACTATTTATTATCAAGTTCAAATCTTATAAAATCATTTAACTTTATTACCAAAATTCCTCTATGCAACATTTTAAATTAACTACTTTCATCTCCAATTATTCAATTCCATCAGTTTCTTAAAACACAAAGTTACTTTAATTACCTCACTCCAAAACAATTACAATTCCTTTGTTTTATAAACTTCCTAATTACTTTCATTATTTGTTTAGTTTGATAAAATATTATTATTATTAAAAGCAGTTCCTACTGCATACATACATACATTGTTTACATGAAATACATAGTACAACCTAACCTATTACACAAACACAATTAACCTCACTACGAGTTTATTTACAATTTCTTCGTCATATCATATTGTTTACCACACCTCATTATATAAGTTAGCCAAGTCATTACCATAAACTAAAATAATTAAATGTTCATTCACTGTTTATTTAACCACCATCATCGTAAATTAGCCTGATGTATTTATAACACAACTCATCTTTATCTACATACATTACATTATTATTTAGATAATAGCTCGTTAACTCTGTGTCATTCGTTATACCTTAATAATCTATAGGATTATTTATTTTATAAACCTTGTCAACATTAGCTATTTTTGTCCAGTCTACCGTAATATTATTCGTTATCCCCAGTTAAGTGTTTATCATCTACAGTGGTATCATCCAAATAATCATCAATCTCTACTACAACCGGTAAGTATTTCATATCTATTTTTTCAAATTTTAAACTCTCTCTTAACTCCTTATAGCTTCTACTCAACGTAAACATCTCTATCATTCTCTCTCTCTCAAAATATTTTTCATCATCATGCCATTTCACATTTTCTCTACTAATCCACGCAGAGGGTACTGCTTTATTACTACACCATCTTGCTCTACCAGATGCACAAAAAAATCAAGGGACAATTATTTGTAGACTATACGTCTCCCAAATACACTCGTGAAGCATTTTCTTCACCCACAACCACATCATGGGAAAATTTTACCCCCTGCAACCCTCCTATCTGTAAACCCTCTCTACACTCTCTCTTTAACTCATCAACACTCACTAACATTCCATTATTAAATTCTACTCCCACTAAAACTTCATCAGCACTCTCAATATTCACAACCTTACTCTCTACCACCACATTTTTAGTTATATTGTCATTTTTCTCACGCCTACTTACCGTATTATATGTTAACTGATCGTCTTTATTTTTGTTTAATTGCTCGGTCTGTTCACCACTTTCTACCACCACTATACTATCATCCTTATCATTAGGCCTATTCACTGCCTTATTCTCTACCCCTATCACTTCAACTATGTTACCATCATTATTATTTGTCATATCTCCAACACTGTCACTTACCTTCTTATCCATTCCCTGATTTAATTTACTTTCTTGTTTACACTCTTCCCTTTGTTCTCTTACCTCTTTTGTTCGTCCTTTATGATCCTTAATAGTGTCATCACTATGCCTTTTCCATTCAGCGAATCCTATATTTTGTTCTTTCATTTGTCTAATGTCATCATTGAATCTACGCCAATCATCATCAGTCATTGTTTCCATATTCCTCCTCAACTCGTCCATGAATTCCATACTATTCCATGCCTCCCCTGATCCACTTACATTATTTTCACGTGCCTCGGCCATGTTTAAACAAAATTATTTATATTATAACCCTTAACAAACTACAACCCTCTTAATACACAATAATTACATTCCTTATCAATATACAAACGTAACCATAATAATCACATACGTTACACTACCCAAACATAACCTAGTCACTGACATAAGTATATACAATAAATCTTACAAATACGCCATTACCAATTCCTATTTTCTGTGCTTAAAACAGGTCTACCTCGTATAAAGTTATACTCGGATCCTGGCAGTAGTCGTCATTTGTGAAATTACACCCAAATCATATTGATAAATTTAAAATAAAATATATTCTGCCAGAACCTTACCTGCGAACTTTTCTCGCTGACTTACCTTTTTATAAATTCCAACAGAAGTTCAGGGCCGTCAACATATTTTTTAAGTTAAAATAAGTAAAACTTTTATACACTTCCTTAATTAAAACTGGATAATTTCGCAATCTGACTTCCCCCCAATTCAGAAGATTCCCGGAAATGTTAGACGAATTTTTCTGCACAGAACACTAGGAAATGGTAACGCTGAAATAACTGATAACTAACGCATATTTATGACGATTTAAACATTGTTTTATTTACTATAACAATGAACTTCTTTACTTTTCCAATATTTTGGTTAATAGGGTTACAATATTATAAATTCTATAGATCATACAAACCAGTAACGTTTCTTTCTCCCCCTTTATTCCATATTTGCCTCACACGCACTTGCTCTCACTCCCTTTACGTATTTGAATAAACCCCCGTTATTGAGCTCATTATGAATTTACTGTTTACTATAAACTTTTTTCCAATTATTATAAATTTCACTTTTACCTAACTGTAGGAAGTCCCCGGTATTGCGCACTATGTCTGCTCCATCTTCTTCACTTAACTCCCAGTTGTCATTCACTCCACTCTTTTTATACACTGTTCCTCCGGTTGAACCACTGTTTACTGTTGTTTTATTACGATACACTCTTTGGTAGACGTACTTTTAACTTTTTTGGTCTACCAAAGATTTTCTGAGGCTACTGTGAAATTACGTCTGCACCATGTGATGAGTTGTAGAGAACTGCTCTGCTATGCGACGACTGACTGTGTGTGCGTTTGGTTGCCTACCCGCCAGGTGTTAGGCGTTGCCGTCAGCTCACACTCTGTTTTCTTTGTTCCCATCACATGTTCGGCTCTGGAATGTATGTACGTGACATTTCCGTGTGAAAGTTGGCCGAACCGTGTGCTCGTCCGCGGCAATGCGCACCCTCGCTGATAACTTGCGCTTTGGTAATATGCTGTGCCTTACACAGAGCTACAGTATGTGACCAAAAATATACTCAGGTTAAATAAAATGAAAAACTTTAAATTATAAACCCTCATTGGTTTGTACCGATACAATACCCCCCCCCAATGAGAGGGTTTCTGTCGAAACAGGAAAACTCTCATTGCCTAAAAGCCTAAGGGGACCAGCGAGGATATGGCGCCAACAACCCCCCTTAATCCTTATTACAATCATGGGTAACGTACCCCCTAGTCTGCTGACTGCGGTTGCACCTGCATGACTCTACTGGACTTCTTGTTAAGATCCCAACACCGCAAAGTCAGACAGGCACCCGCCACAGTATCACCAAACTACCAAACTCTGTAACAATTAAGAAAAAATTCTCAATAACTGGCTTTTCACCATACCACATCCTTAACTGATTTGTTTCCTCTTAGTCGTACTGGTTTGCCTTCTAGCAAAGTACTGGTTGTATATCTCAATGAACTACTTAAAGAAACAATATTTTGTAACACATGTATCCTTAACTTGAACATATTACATTTTCCTGTATTATATATTCTATATTATTTTTACTTCTGTAACCTATACACTTTAGGTTAGACACAACAAACAAAAATAAAAAAAATTTAAACGTCAAAATAATTCAACTTCATTTACCAACTCCAATTCAAGTTCCATTCTGATTTTAGTTACCAAGGTAGATTACTATTACTATCTATACATAATACATGTTTAAGACTCCTACACACTAACATAATCACATAATAGACATTAACCTTGAACATTAACATTGCTACATTAAACTAAACAATTCACCTTTAAATAACTTGTATAGCAAATTATAAACATTACAACGTGTACTTTTTTTCAACCTTTAATTATTTATCATTTATTGTACCATTAAATTCTCCAAAAATTCAAATTTATTATCAACATTCATTTTACATCACATTTCAAATTCAAATTTTACCAAACATTACACACCTTACAGTTTTACTTTAGTTTCCAATTCTGTTAAATCTTTCACTTGTTACATTTTATTATTACATTTCACCTATGAATTTCTATTAAGCATTTTCATCATTAATTTGTTCGGGTGATTCTCAGTCATTCACAGTGATTTGATTTATTGAATGGGCATTTAGATAACCTTACCCACCTTCTTCCTCCTAATAACCACCACTAATGGATTTACATAGGGTGACACCGATCCTCAATAACATTTACCTCCACTAAATTCTCTAACTCCACTTGAATCATTCTCCTCTTATTACAAAATACCTGATACCCTCTTTGTACCTAGGATGTATGTTCCCTTCCCTTATACTCATTCCCTAATTAGTTCCTGGCCTCTCCCAGGTAACTCCGCCAATGCTAATTTAAAACTATTCACCTCCCGCCACAACGCCTTGCGTTGAGGACTCCTTACCACACCACCCTCACTACAAAATTTCACCGCCACCTCTTTACTCTCCATTTACATCACTCACACTTTCTCTACATACATGCACTCCCGCTACTGTGTCCCTACTACTGACTCATTTCTGTATTACTTTTATTCCAAAAATGCTTATTATGTCTGACACCCATTTAAAATTAACTTTGACTGACTCAATTGCCTTATTGAAATAATTATCACCCAAACTCCCTCTTTTACAACATTTTACACTAATATGATCATGGAAAATTACACTGGAAATTTCATAACTACCTCAAATTAATTTAATCACCCAATTTAAAACCTTTTACACTCTTTTAATTTCATTGTTAAAACATCAAAATATTTTACTTTACTTCACTTCATTTTAAAATTCATACTTACATATGGTCAATCATACTCAAATACAACATGATTACTGTCATAAATTCAAAAATATAAACCTTCATTACAACAAATATAGCGTACATAACCATATGTACCTTCTGATACATTATAACAACCATATGACTCAACAACTACACACATTTTTACTTTTACTCATTTACTATTTATTATCAAGTTCAAATCTTATAAAATCATTTAACTTTATTACCAAAATTCCTCTATGCAACATTTTAAATTAACTACTTTCATCTCCAATTATTCAATTCCATCAGTTTCTTAAAACACAAAGTTACTTTAATTACCTCACTCCAAAACAATTACAATTCCTTTGTTTTATAAACTTCCTAATTACTTTCATTATTTGTTTAGTTTGATAAAATATTATTATTATTAAAAGCAGTTCCTACTGCATACATACATACATTGTTTACATGAAATACATAGTACAACCTAACCTATTACACAAACACAATTAACCTCACTACGAGTTTATTTACAATTTCTTCGTCATATCATATTGTTTACCACACCTCATTATATAAGTTAGCCAAGTCATTACCATAAACTAAAATAATTAAATGTTCATTCACTGTTTATTTAACCACCATCATCGTAAATTAGCCTGATGTATTTATAACACAACTCATCTTTATCTACATACATTACATTATTATTTAGATAATAGCTCGTTAACTCTGTGTCATTCGTTATACCTTAATAATCTATAGGATTATTTATTTTATAAACCTTGTCAACATTAGCTATTTTTGTCCAGTCTACCGTAATATTATTCGTTATCCCCAGTTAAGTGTTTATCATCTACAGTGGTATCATCCAAATAATCATCAATCTCTACTACAACCGGTAAGTATTTCATATCAATTTTTTCAAATTTTAAACTCTCTCTTAACTCCTTATAGCTTCTACTCAACGTAAACATCTCTATCATTCTCTCTCTCTCAAAATATTTTTCATCATCATGCCATTTCACATTTTCTCTACTAATCCACGCAGAGGGTGCTGCTTTATTACTACACCATCTTGCTCTACCAGATGCACAAACAAATCAAGGGACAATTATTTGTAGACTATACGTCTCCCAAATACACTCGTGAAGCATTTTCTTCACCCACAACCACATCATGGGAAAATTTTACCCCCTGCAACCCTCCTATCTGTAAACCCTCTCTACACTCTCTCTTTAACTCATCAACACTCACTAACATTCCATTATTAAATTCTACTCCCACTAAAACTTCATCAGCACTCTCAATATTCACAACCTTACTCTCTACCACCACATTTTTAGTTATATTGTCATTTTTCTCACGCCTACTTACCGTATTATATGTTAACTGATCGTCTTTATTTTTGTTTAATTGCTCGGTCTGTTCACCACTTTCTACCACCACTATACTATCATCCTTATCATTAGGCCTATTCACTGCCTTATTCTCTACCCCTATCACTTCAACTATGTTACCATCATTATTATTTGTCATATCTCCAACACTGTCACTTACCTTCTTATCCATTCCCTGATTTAATTTACTTTCTTGTTTACACTCTTCCCTTTGTTCTCTTACCTCTTTTGTTCGTCCTTTATGATCCTTAATAGTGTCATCACTATGCCTTTTCCATTCAGCGAATCCTATATTTTGTTCTTTCATTTGTCTAATGTCATCATTGAATCTACGCCAATCATCATCAGTCATTGTTTCCATATTCCTCCTCAACTCGTCCATGAATTCCATACTATTCCATGCCTCCCCTGATCCACTTACATTATTTTCACGTGCCTCGGCCATGTTTAAACAAAATTATTTATATTATAACCCTTAACAAACTACAACCCTCTTAATACACAATAATTACATTCCTTATCAATATACAAACGTAACCATAATAATCACATACGTTACACTACCCAAACATAACCTAGTCACTGACATAAGTATATACAATAAATCTTACAAATACGCCATTACCAATTCCTATTTTCTGTGCTTAAAACAGGTCTACCTCGTATAAAGTTATACTCGGATCCTGGCAGTAGTCGTCATTTGTGAAATTACACCCAAATCATATTGATAAATTTAAAATAAAATATATTCTGCCAGAACCTTACCTGCGAACTTTTCTCGCTGACTTACCTTTTTATAAATTCCAACAGAAGTTCAGGGCCGTCAACATATTTTTTAAGTTAAAATAAGTAAAACTTTTATACACTTCCTTAATTAAAACTGGATAATTTCGCAATCTGACTTCCCCCCAATTCAGAAGATTCCCGGAAATGTTAGACGAATTTTTCTGCACAGAACACTAGGAAATGGTAACGCTGAAATAACTGATAACTAACGCATATTTATGACGATTTAAACATTGTTTTATTTACTATAACAATGAACTTCTTTACTTTTCCAATATTTTGGTTAATAGGGTTACAATATTATAAATTCTATAGATCATACAAACCAGTAACGTTTCTTTCTCCCCCTTTATTCCATATTTGCCTCACACGCACTTGCTCTCACTCCCTTTACGTATTTGAATAAACCCCCGTTATTGAGCTCATTATGAATTTACTGTTTACTATAAACTTTTTTCCAATTATTATAAATTTCACTTTTACCTAACTGTAGGAAGTCCCCGGTATTGCGCACTATGTCTGCTCCATCTTCTTCACTTAACTCCCAGTTGTCATTCACTCCACTCTTTTTATACACTGTTCCTCCGGTTGAACCACTGTTTACTGTTGTTTTATTACGATACACTCTTTGGTAGACGTACTTTTAACTTTTTTGGTCTACCAAAGATTTTCTGAGGCTACTGTGAAATTACGTCTGCACCATGTGATGAGTTGTAGAGAACTGCTCTGCTATGCGACGACTGACTGTGTGTGCGTTTGGTTGCCTACCCGCCAGGTGTTAGGCGTTGCCGTCAGCTCACACTCTGTTTTCTTTGTTCCCATCACATGTTCGGCTCTGGAATGTATGTACGTGACATTTCCGTGTGAAAGTTGGCCGAACCGTGTGCTCGTCCGCGGCAATGCGCACCCTCGCTGATAACTTGCGCTTTGGTAATATGCTGTGCCTTACACAGAGCTACAGTATGTGACCAAAAATATACTCAGGTTAAATAAAATGAAAAACTTTAAATTATAAACCCTCATTGGTTTGTACCGATACAATACCCCCCCCCCAATGAGAGGGTTTCTGTCGAAACAGGAAAACTCTCATTGCCTAAAAGCCTAAGGGGACCAGCGAGGATATGGCGCCAACAACCCCCCTTAATCCTTATTACAATCATGGGTAACGTACCCCCTAGTCTGGTGACTGCGGTTGCACCTGCATGACTCTACTGGACTTCTTGTTAAGATCCCAACACCGCAAAGTCAGACAGGCACCCGCCACAGTATCACCAAACTACCAAACTCTGTAACAATTAAGAAAAAATTCTCAATAACTGGCTTTTCACCATACCACATCCTTAACTGATTTGTTTCCTCTTAGTCGTACTGGTTTGCCTTCTAGCAAAGTACTGGTTGTATATCTCAATGAACTACTTAAAGAAACAATATTTTGTAACACATGTATCCTTAACTTGAACATATTACATTTTCCTGTATTATATATTCTATATTATTTTTACTTCTGTAACCTATACACTTTAGGTTAGACACAACAAACAAAAATAAAAAAAATTTAAACGTCAAAATAATTCAACTTCATTTACCAACTCCAATTCAAGTTCCATTCTGATTTTAGTTACCAAGGTAGATTACTATTACTATCTATACATAATACATGTTTAAGACTCCTACACACTAACATAATCACATAATAGACATTAACCTTGAACATTAACATTGCTACATTAAACTAAACAATTCACCTTTAAATAACTTGTATAGCAAATTATAAACATTACAACGTGTACTTTTTTTCAACCTTTAATTATTTATCATTTATTGTACCATTAAATTCTCCAAAAATTCAAATTTATTATCAACATTCATTTTACATCACATTTCAAATTCAAATTTTACCAAACATTACACACCTTACAGTTTTACTTTAGTTTGCAATTCTATTAAATCTTTCACTTGTTACATTTTATTATTACATTTCAACTATGAATTTCTATTAAGCATTTTCATCATTAATTTGTTCGGGTGATTCTCAGTCATTCACAGTGATTTGATTTATTGAATGGGCATTTAGATAACCTTACCCACCTTCTTCCTCCTAATAACCACCACTAATGGATTTACATAGGGTGACACCGATCCTCAATAACATTTACCTCCACTAAATTCTCTAACTCCACTTGAATCATTCTCCTCTTATTACAAAATACCTGATACCCTCTTTGTACCTACGATGTATGTTCCCTTCCCTTATACTCATTCCCTAATTAGTTCCTGGCCTCTCCCAGGTAACTCCGCCAATGCTAATTTAAAACTATTCACCTCCCGCCACAACGCCTTGCGTTGAGGACTCCTTACCACACCACCCTCACTACAAAATTTCACCGCCACCTCTTTACTCTCCATTTACATCACTCACACTTTCTCTACATACATGCACTCCCGCTACTGTGTCCCTACTACTGACTCATTTCTGTATTACTTTTATTCCAAAAATGCTTATTATGTCTGACACCCATTTAAAATTAACTTTGACTGACTCAATTGCCTTATTGAAATAATTATCACCCAAACTCCCTCTTTTACAACATTTTACACTAATATGATCATGGAAAATTACACTGGAAATTTCATAACTACCTCAAATTAATTTAATCACCCAATTTAAAACCTTTTACACTCTTTTAATTTCATTGTTAAAACATCAAAATATTTTACTTTACTTCACTTCATTTTAAAATTCATACTTACATATGGTCAATCATACTCAAATACAACATGATTACTGTCATAAATTCAAAAATATAAACCTTCATTACAACAAATATAGCGTACATAACCATATGTACCTTCTGATACATTATAACAACCATATGACTCAACAACTACACACATTTTTACTTTTACTCATTTACTATTTATTATCAAGTTCAAATCTTATAAAATCATTTAACTTTATTACCAAAATTCCTCTATGCAACATTTTAAATTAACTACTTTCATCTCCAATTATTCAATTCCATCAGTTTCTTAAAACACAAAGTTACTTTAATTACCTCACTCCAAAACAATTACAATTCCTTTGTTTTATAAACTTCCTAATTACTTTCATTATTTGTTTAGTTTGATAAAATATTATTATTATTAAAAGCAGTTCCTACTGCATACATACATACATTGTTTACATGAAATACATAGTACAACCTAACCTATTACACAAACACAATTAACCTCACTACGAGTTTATTTACAATTTCTTCGTCATATCATATTGTTTACCACACCTCATTATATAAGTTAGCCAAGTCATTACCATAAACTAAAATAATTAAATGTTCATTCACTGTTTATTTAACCACCATCATCGTAAATTAGCCTGATGTATTTATAACACAACTCATCTTTATCTACATACATTACATTATTATTTAGATAATAGCTCGTTAACTCTGTGTCATTCGTTATACCTTAATAATCTATAGGATTATTTATTTTATAAACCTTGTCAACATTAGCTATTTTTGTCCAGTCTACCGTAATATTATTCGTTATCCCCAGTTAAGTGTTTATCATCTACAGTGGTATCATCCAAATAATCATCAATCTCTACTACAACCGGTAAGTATTTCATATCTATTTTTTCAAATTTTAAACTCTCTCTTAACTCCTTATAGCTTCTACTCAACGTAAACATCTCTATCATTCTCTCTCTCTCAAAATATTTTTCATCATCATGCCATTTCACATTTTCTCTACTAATCCACGCAGAGGGTACTGCTTTATTACTACACCATCTTGCTCTACCAGATGCACAAAAAAATCAAGGGACAATTATTTGTAGACTATACGTCTCCCAAATACACTCGTGAAGCATTTTCTTCACCCACAACCACATCATGGGAAAATTTTACCCCCTGCAACCCTCCTATCTGTAAACCCTCTCTACACTCTCTCTTTAACTCATCAACACTCACTAACATTCCATTATTAAATTCTACTCCCACTAAAACTTCATCAGCACTCTCAATATTCACAACCTTACTCTCTACCACCACATTTTTAGTTATATTGTCATTTTTCTCACGCCTACTTACCGTATTATATGTTAACTGATCGTCTTTATTTTTGTTTAATTGCTCGGTCTGTTCACCACTTTCTACCACCACTATACTATCATCCTTATCATTAGGCCTATTCACTGCCTTATTCTCTACCCCTATCACTTCAACTATGTTACCATCATTATTATTTGTCATATCTCCAACACTGTCACTTACCTTCTTATCCATTCCCTGATTTAATTTACTTTCTTGTTTACACTCTTCCCTTTGTTCTCTTACCTCTTTTGTTCGTCCTTTATGATCCTTAATAGTGTCATCACTATGCCTTTTCCATTCAGCGAATCCTATATTTTGTTCTTTCATTTGTCTAATGTCATCATTGAATCTACGCCAATCATCATCAGTCATTGTTTCCATATTCCTCCTCAACTCGTCCATGAATTCCATACTATTCCATGCCTCCCCTGATCCACTTACATTATTTTCACGTGCCTCGGCCATGTTTAAACAAAATTATTTATATTATAACCCTTAACAAACTACAACCCTCTTAATACACAATAATTACATTCCTTATCAATATACAAACGTAACCATAATAATCACATACGTTACACTACCCAAACATAACCTAGTCACTGACATAAGTATATACAATAAATCTTACAAATACGCCATTACCAATTCCTATTTTCTGTGCTTAAAACAGGTCTACCTCGTATAAAGTTATACTCGGATCCTGGCAGTAGTCGTCATTTGTGAAATTACACCCAAATCATATTGATAAATTTAAAATAAAATATATTCTGCCAGAACCTTACCTGCGAACTTTTCTCGCTGACTTACCTTTTTATAAATTCCAACAGAAGTTCAGGGCCGTCAACATATTTTTTAAGTTAAAATAAGTAAAACTTTTATACACTTCCTTAATTAAAACTGGATAATTTCGCAATCTGACTTCCCCCCAATTCAGAAGATTCCCGGAAATGTTAGACGAATTTTTCTGCACAGAACACTAGGAAATGGTAACGCTGAAATAACTGATAACTAACGCATATTTATGACGATTTAAACATTGTTTTATTTACTATAACAATGAACTTCTTTACTTTTCCAATATTTTGGTTAATAGGGTTACAATATTATAAATTCTATAGATCATACAAACCAGTAACGTTTCTTTCTCCCCCTTTATTCCATATTTGCCTCACACGCACTTGCTCTCACTCCCTTTACGTATTTGAATAAACCCCCGTTATTGAGCTCATTATGAATTTACTGTTTACTATAAACTTTTTTCCAATTATTATAAATTTCACTTTTACCTAACTGTAGGAAGTCCCCGGTATTGCGCACTATGTCTGCTCCATCTTCTTCACTTAACTCCCAGTTGTCATTCACTCCACTCTTTTTATACACTGTTCCTCCGGTTGAACCACTGTTTACTGTTGTTTTATTACGATACACTCTTTGGTAGACGTACTTTTAACTTTTTTGGTCTACCAAAGATTTTCTGAGGCTACTGTGAAATTACGTCTGCACCATGTGATGAGTTGTAGAGAACTGCTCTGCTATGCGACGACTGACTGTGTGTGCGTTTGGTTGCCTACCCGCCAGGTGTTAGGCGTTGCCGTCAGCTCACACTCTGTTTTCTTTGTTCCCATCACATGTTCGGCTCTGGAATGTATGTACGTGACATTTCCGTGTGAAAGTTGGCCGAACCGTGTGCTCGTCCGCGGCAATGCGCACCCTCGCTGATAACTTGCGCTTTGGTAATATGCTGTGCCTTACACAGAGCTACAGTATGTGACCAAAAATATACTCAGGTTAAATAAAATGAAAAACTTTAAATTATAAACCCTCATTGGTTTGTACCGATACAATACCCCCCCCCAATGAGAGGGTTTCTGTCGAAACAGGAAAACTCTCATTGCCTAAAAGCCTAAGGGGACCAGCGAGGATATGGCGCCAACAACCCCCCTTAATCCTTATTACAATCATGGGTAACGTACCCCCTAGTCTGCTGACTGCGGTTGCACCTGCATGACTCTACTGGACTTCTTGTTAAGATCCCAACACCGCAAAGTCAGACAGGCACCCGCCACAGTATCACCAAACTACCAAACTCTGTAACAATTAAGAAAAAATTCTCAATAACTGGCTTTTCACCATACCACATCCTTAACTGATTTGTTTCCTCTTAGTCGTACTGGTTTGCCTTCTAGCAAAGTACTGGTTGTATATCTCAATGAACTACTTAAAGAAACAATATTTTGTAACACATGTATCCTTAACTTGAACATATTACATTTTCCTGTATTATATATTCTATATTATTTTTACTTCTGTAACCTATACACTTTAGGTTAGACACAACAAACAAAAATAAAAAAAATTTAAACGTCAAAATAATTCAACTTCATTTACCAACTCCAATTCAAGTTCCATTCTGATTTTAGTTACCAAGGTAGATTACTATTACTATCTATACATAATACATGTTTAAGACTCCTACACACTAACATAATCACATAATAGACATTAACCTTGAACATTAACATTGCTACATTAAACTAAACAATTCACCTTTAAATAACTTGTATAGCAAATTATAAACATTACAACGTGTACTTTTTTTCAACCTTTAATTATTTATCATTTATTGTACCATTAAATTCTCCAAAAATTCAAATTTATTATCAACATTCATTTTACATCACATTTCAAATTCAAATTTTACCAAACATTACACACCTTACAGTTTTACTTTAGTTTCCAATTCTGTTAAATCTTTCACTTGTTACATTTTATTATTACATTTCACCTATGAATTTCTATTAAGCATTTTCATCATTAATTTGTTCGGGTGATTCTCAGTCATTCACAGTGATTTGATTTATTGAATGGGCATTTAGATAACCTTACCCACCTTCTTCCTCCTAATAACCACCACTAATGGATTTACATAGGGTGACACCGATCCTCAATAACATTTACCTCCACTAAATTCTCTAACTCCACTTGAATCATTCTCCTCTTATTACAAAATACCTGATACCCTCTTTGTACCTAGGATGTATGTTCCCTTCCCTTATACTCATTCCCTAATTAGTTCCTGGCCTCTCCCAGGTAACTCCGCCAATGCTAATTTAAAACTATTCACCTCCCGCCACAACGCCTTGCGTTGAGGACTCCTTACCACACCACCCTCACTACAAAATTTCACCGCCACCTCTTTACTCTCCATTTACATCACTCACACTTTCTCTACATACATGCACTCCCGCTACTGTGTCCCTACTACTGACTCATTTCTGTATTACTTTTATTCCAAAAATGCTTATTATGTCTGACACCCATTTAAAATTAACTTTGACTGACTCAATTGCCTTATTGAAATAATTATCACCCAAACTCCCTCTTTTACAACATTTTACACTAATATGATCATGGAAAATTACACTGGAAATTTCATAACTACCTCAAATTAATTTAATCACCCAATTTAAAACCTTTTACACTCTTTTAATTTCATTGTTAAAACATCAAAATATTTTACTTTACTTCACTTCATTTTAAAATTCATACTTACATATGGTCAATCATACTCAAATACAACATGATTACTGTCATAAATTCAAAAATATAAACCTTCATTACAACAAATATAGCGTACATAACCATATGTACCTTCTGATACATTATAACAACCATATGACTCAACAACTACACACATTTTTACTTTTACTCATTTACTATTTATTATCAAGTTCAAATCTTATAAAATCATTTAACTTTATTACCAAAATTCCTCTATGCAACATTTTAAATTAACTACTTTCATCTCCAATTATTCAATTCCATCAGTTTCTTAAAACACAAAGTTACTTTAATTACCTCACTCCAAAACAATTACAATTCCTTTGTTTTATAAACTTCCTAATTACTTTCATTATTTGTTTAGTTTGATAAAATATTATTATTATTAAAAGCAGTTCCTACTGCATACATACATACATTGTTTACATGAAATACATAGTACAACCTAACCTATTACACAAACACAATTAACCTCACTACGAGTTTATTTACAATTTCTTCGTCATATCATATTGTTTACCACACCTCATTATATAAGTTAGCCAAGTCATTACCATAAACTAAAATAATTAAATGTTCATTCACTGTTTATTTAACCACCATCATCGTAAATTAGCCTGATGTATTTATAACACAACTCATCTTTATCTACATACATTACATTATTATTTAGATAATAGCTCGTTAACTCTGTGTCATTCGTTATACCTTAATAATCTATAGGATTATTTATTTTATAAACCTTGTCAACATTAGCTATTTTTGTCCAGTCTACCGTAATATTATTCGTTATCCCCAGGTAAGTGTTTATCATCTACAGTGGTATCATCCAAATAATCATCAATCTCTACTACAACCGGTAAGTATTTCATATCTATTTTTTCAAATTTTAAACTCTCTCTTAACTCCTTATAGCTTCTACTCAACGTAAACATCTCTATCATTCTCTCTCTCTCAAAATATTTTTCATCATCATGCCATTTCACATTTTCTCTACTAATCCACGCAGAGGGTACTGCTTTATTACTACACCATCTTGCTCTACCAGATGCACAAAAAAATCAAGGGACAATTATTTGTAGACTATACGTCTCCCAAATACACTCGTGAAGCATTTTCTTCACCCACAACCACATCATGGGAAAATTTTACCCCCTGCAACCCTCCTATCTGTAAACCCTCTCTACACTCTCTCTTTAACTCATCAACACTCACTAACATTCCATTATTAAATTCTACTCCCACTAAAACTTCATCAGCACTCTCAATATTCACAACCTTACTCTCTACCACCACATTTTTAGTTATATTGTCATTTTTCTCACGCCTACTTACCGTATTATATGTTAACTGATCGTCTTTATTTTTGTTTAATTGCTCGGTCTGTTCACCACTTTCTACCACCACTATACTATCATCCTTATCATTAGGCCTATTCACTGCCTTATTCTCTACCCCTATCACTTCAACTATGTTACCATCATTATTATTTGTCATATCTCCAACACTGTCACTTACCTTCTTATCCATTCCCTGATTTAATTTACTTTCTTGTTTACACTCTTCCCTTTGTTCTCTTAACTCTTTTGTTCGTCCTTTATGATCCTTAATAGTGTCATCACTATGCCTTTTCCATTCAGCGAATCCTATATTTTGTTCTTTCATTTGTCTAATGTCATCATTGAATCTACGCCAATCATCATCAGTCATTGTTTCCATATTCCTCCTCAACTCGTCCATGAATTCCATACTATTCCATGCCTCCCCTGATCCACTTACATTATTTTCACGTGCCTCGGCCATGTTTAAACAAAATTATTTATATTATAACCCTTAACAAACTACAACCCTCTTAATACACAATAATTACATTCCTTATCAATATACAAACGTAACCATAATAATCACATACGTTACACTACCCAAACATAACCTAGTCACTGACATAAGTATATACAATAAATCTTACAAATACGCCATTACCAATTCCTATTTTCTGTGCTTAAAACAGGTCTACCTCGTATAAAGTTATACTCGGATCCTGGCAGTAGTCGTCATTTGTGAAATTACACCCAAATCATATTGATAAATTTAAAATAAAATATATTCTGCCAGAACCTTACCTGCGAACTTTTCTCGCTGACTTACCTTTTTATAAATTCCAACAGAAGTTCAGGGCCGTCAACATATTTTTTAAGTTAAAATAAGTAAAACTTTTATACACTTCCTTAATTAAAACTGGATAATTTCGCAATCTGACTTCCCCCCAATTCAGAAGATTCCCGGAAATGTTAGACGAATTTTTCTGCACAGAACACTAGGAAATGGTAACGCTGAAATAACTGATAACTAACGCATATTTATGACGATTTAAACATTGTTTTATTTACTATAACAATGAACTTCTTTACTTTTCCAATATTTTGGTTAATAGGGTTACAATATTATAAATTCTATAGATCATACAAACCAGTAACGTTTCTTTCTCCCCCTTTATTCCATATTTGCCTCACACGCACTTGCTCTCACTCCCTTTACGTATTTGAATAAACCCCCGTTATTGAGCTCATTATGAATTTACTGTTTACTATAAACTTTTTTCCAATTATTATAAATTTCACTTTTACCTAACTGTAGGAAGTCCCCGGTATTGCGCACTATGTCTGCTCCATCTTCTTCACTTAACTCCCAGTTGTCATTCACTCCACTCTTTTTATACACTGTTCCTCCGGTTGAACCACTGTTTACTGTTGTTTTATTACGATACACTCTTTGGTAGACCTACTTTTAACTTTTTTGGTCTACCAAAGATTTTCTGAGGCTACTGTGAAATTACGTCTGCACCATGTGATGAGTTGTAGAGAACTGCTCTGCTATGCGACGACTGACTGTGTGTGCGTTTGGTTGCCTACCCGCCAGGTGTTAGGCGTTGCCGTCAGCTCACACTCTGTTTTCTTTGTTCCCATCACATGTTCGGCTCTGGAATGTATGTACGTGACATTTCCGTGTGAAAGTTGGCCGAACCGTGTGCTCGTCCGCGGCAATGCGCACCCTCGCTGATAACTTGCGCTTTGGTAATATGCTGTGCCTTACACAGAGCTACAGTATGTGACCAAAAATATACTCAGGTTAAATAAAATGAAAAACTTTAAATTATAAACCCTCATTGGTTTGTACCGATACAATACCCCCCCCCAATGAGAGGGTTTCTGTCGAAACAGGAAAACTCTCATTGCCTAAAAGCCTAAGAGGACCAGCGAGGATATGGCGCCAACAACCCCCCTTAATCCTTATTACAATCATGGGTAACGTACCCCCTAGTCTGGTGACTGCGGTTGCACCTGCATGACTCTACTGGACTTCTTGTTAAGATCCCAACACCGCAAAGTCAGACAGGCACCCGCCACAGTATCAGCAAACCACCAAACTCTGTAACAATTAAGAAAAAATTCTCAATAACTGGCTTTTCACCATACCACATCCTTAACTGATTTGTTTCCTCTTAGTCGTACTGGTTTGCCTTCTAGCAAAGTACTGGTTGTATATCTCAATGAACTACTTAAAGAAACAATATTTTGTAACACATGTATCCTTAACTTGAACATATTACATTTTCCTGTATTATATATTCTATATTATTTTTACTTCTGTAACCTATACACTTTAGGTTAGACACAACAAACAAAAATAAAAAAAATTTAAACGTCAAAATAATTCAACTTCATTTACCAACTCCAATTCAAGTTCCATTTTGATTTTAGTTACCAAGGTAGATTACTATTACTATCTATACATAATACATGTTTAAGACTCCTACACACTAACATAATCACATAATAGACATTAACCTTGAACATTAACATTGCTACATTAAACTAAACAATTCACCTTTAAATAACTTGTATAGCAAATTATAAACATTACAACTTGTACTTTTTTTTCAACCTTTAATTATTTATCATTTATTGTACCATTAAATTCTCCAAAAATTCAAATTTATTATCAACATTCATTTTACATCACATTTCAAATTCAAATTTTACCAAACATTACACACCTTACAGTTTTACTTTAGTTTCCAATTCTGTTAAATCTTTCACTTGTTACATTTTATTATTACATTTCAACTATGAATTTCTATTAAGCATTTTCATCATTAATTTGTTCGGGTGATTCTCAGTCATTCACAGTGATTTGATTTATTGAATGGGCATTTAGATAACCTTACCCACCTTCTTCCTCCTAATAACCACCACTAATGGATTTACATAGGGTGACACCGATCCTCAATAACATTTACCTCCACTAAATTCTCTAACTCCACTTGAATCATTCTCCTCTTATTACAAAATACCTGATACCCTCTTTGTACCTAGGATGTATGTTCCCTTCCCTTATACTCATTCCCTAATTAGTTCCTGGCCTCTCCCAGGTAACTCCGCCAATGCTAATTTAAAACTATTCACCTCCCGCCACAACGCCTTGCGTTGAGGACTCCTTACCACACCACCCTCACTACAAAATTTCACCGCCACCTCTTTACTCTCCATTTACATCACTCACACTTTCTCTACATACATGCACTCCCGCTACTGTGTCCCTACTACTGACTCATTTCTGTATTACTTTTATTCCAAAAATGCTTATTATGTCTGACACCCATTTAAAATTAACTTTGACTGACTCAATTGCCTTATTGAAATAATTATCACCCAAACTCCCTCTTTTACAACATTTTACACTAATATGATCATGGAAAATTACACTGGAAATTTCATAACTACCTCAAATTAATTTAATCACCCAATTTAAAACCTTTTACACTCTTTTAATTTCATTGTTAAAACATCAAAATATTTTACTTTACTTCACTTCATTTTAAAATTCATACTTACATATGGTCAATCATACTCAAATACAACATGATTACTGTCATAAATTCAAAAATATAAACCTTCATTACAACAAATATAGCGTACATAACCATATGTACCTTCTGATACATTATAACAACCATATGAC
This sequence comes from Magicicada septendecula, assembly GCA_034769895.1. Taxonomy (NCBI): domain Eukaryota; kingdom Metazoa; phylum Arthropoda; class Insecta; order Hemiptera; family Cicadidae; genus Magicicada; species Magicicada septendecula. The sequence goes on along the minus strand of JAWRYS010001911.1, from coordinate 1,266,283 downwards.
TCAACAACTACACACATTTTTACTTTTACTCATTTACTATTTATTATCAAGTTCAAATCTTATAAAATCATTTAACTTTATTACCAAAATTCCTCTATGCAACATTTTAAATTAACTACTTTCATCTCCAATTATTCAATTCCATCAGTTTCTTAAAACACAAAGTTACTTTAATTACCTCACTCCAAAACAATTACAATTCCTTTGTTTTATAAACTTCCTAATTACTTTCATTATTTGTTTAGTTTGATAAAATATTATTATTATTAAAAGCAGTTCCTACTGCATACATACATACATTGTTTACATGAAATACATAGTACAACCTAACCTATTACACAAACACAATTAACCTCACTACGAGTTTATTTACAATTTCTTCGTCATATCATATTGTTTACCACACCTCATTATATAAGTTAGCCAAGTCATTACCATAAACTAAAATAATTAAATGTTCATTCACTGTTTATTTAACCACCATCATCGTAAATTAGCCTGATGTATTTATAACACAACTCATCTTTATCTACATACATTACATTATTATTTAGATAATAGCTCGTTAACTCTGTGTCATTCGTTATACCTTAATAATCTATAGGATTATTTATTTTATAAACCTTGTCAACATTAGCTATTTTTGTCCAGTCTACCGTAATATTATTCGTTATCCCCAGTTAAGTGTTTATCATCTACAGTGGTATCATCCAAATAATCATCAATCTCTACTACAACCGGTAAGTATTTCATATCTATTTTTTCAAATTTTAAACTCTCTCTTAACTCCTTATAGCTTCTCAACGTAAACATCTCTATCATTCTCTCTCTCTCAAAATATTTTTCATCATCATGCCATTTCACATTTTCTCTACTAATCCACGCAGAGGGTACTGCTTTATTACTACACCATCTTGCTCTACCAGATGCACAAAAAAATCAAGGGACAATTATTTGTAGACTATACGTCTCCCAAATACACTCGTGAAGCATTTTCTTCACCCACAACCACATCATGGGAAAATTTTACCCCCTGCAACCCTCCTATCTGTAAACCCTCTCTACACTCTCTCTTTAACTCATCAACACTCACTAACATTCCATTATTAAATTCTACTCCCACTAAAACTTCATCAGCACTCTCAATATTCACAACCTTACTCTCTACCACCACATTTTTAGTTATATTGTCATTTTTCTCACGCCTACTTACCGTATTATATGTTAACTGATCGTCTTTATTTTTGTTTAATTGCTCGGTCTGTTCACCACTTTCTACCACCACTATACTATCATCCTTATCATTAGGCCTATTCACTGCCTTATTCTCTACCCCTATCACTTCAACTATGTTACCATCATTATTATTTGTCATATCTCCAACACTGTCACTTACCTTCTTATCCATTCCCTGATTTAATTTACTTTCTTGTTTACACTCTTCCCTTTGTTCTTTACCTCTTTTGTTCGTCCTTTATGATCCTTAATAGTGTCATCACTATGCCTTTTCCATTCAGCGAATCCTATATTTTGTTCTTTCATTTGTCTAATGTCATCATTGAATCTACGCCAATCATCATCAGTCATTGTTTCCATATTCCTCCTCAACTCGTCCATGAATTCCATACTATTCCATGCCTCCCCTGATCCACTTACATTATTTTCACGTGCCTCGGCCATGTTTAAACAAAATTATTTATATTATAACCCTTAACAAACTACAACCCTCTTAATACACAATAATTACATTCCTTATCAATATACAAACGTAACCATAATAATCACATACGTTACACTACCCAAACATAACCTAGTCACTGACATAAGTATATACAATAAATCTTACAAATACGCCATTACCAATTCCTATTTTCTGTGCTTAAAACAGGTCTACCTCGTATAAAGTTATACTCGGATCCTGGCAGTAGTCGTCATTTGTGAAATTACACCCAAATCATATTGATAAATTTAAAATAAAATATATTCTGCCAGAACCTTACCTGCGAACTTTTCTCGCTGACTTACCTTTTTATAAATTCCAACAGAAGTTCAGGGCCGTCAACATATTTTTTAAGTTAAAATAAGTAAAACTTTTATACACTTCCTTAATTAAAACTGGATAATTTCGCAATCTGACTTCCCCCCAATTCAGAAGATTTCCGGAAATGTTAGACGAATTTTTCTGCACAGAACACTAGGAAATGGTAACGCTGAAATAACTGATAACTAACGCATATTTATGACGATTTAAACATTGTTTTATTTACTATAACAATGAACTTCTTTACTTTTCCAATATTTTGGTTAATAGGGTTACAATATTATAAATTCTATAGATCATACAAACCAGTAACGTTTCTTTCTCCCCCTTTATTCCATATTTGCCTCACACGCACTTGCTCTCACTCCCTTTACGTATTTGAATAAACCCCCGTTATTGAGCTCATTATGAATTTACTGTTTACTATAAACTTTTTTCCAATTATTATAAATTTCACTTTTACCTAACTGTAGGAAGTCCCCGGTATTGCGCACTATGTCTGCTCCATCTTCTTCACTTAACTCCCAGTTGTCATTCACTCCACTCTTTTTATACACTGTTCCTCCGGTTGAACCACTGTTTACTGTTGTTTTATTACGATACACTCTTTGGTAGACCTACTTTTAACTTTTTTGGTCTACCAAAGATTTTCTGAGGCTACTGTGAAATTACGTCTGCACCATGTGATGAGTTGTAGAGAACTGCTCTGCTATGCGACGACTGACTGTGTGTGCGTTTGGTTGCCTACCCGCCAGGTGTTAGGCGTTGCCGTCAGCTCACACTCTGTTTTCTTTGTTCCCATCACATGTTCGGCTCTGGAATGTATGTACGTGACATTTCCGTGTGAAAGTTGGCCGAACCGTGTGCTCGTCCGCGGCAATGCGCACCCTCGCTGATAACTTGCGCTTTGGTAATATGCTGTGCCTTACACAGAGCTACAGTATGTGACCAAAAATATACTCAGGTTAAATAAAATGAAAAACTTTAAATTATAAACCCTCATTGGTTTGTACCGATACAATACCCCCCCCCAATGAGAGGGTTTCTGTCGAAACAGGAAAACTCTCATTGCCTAAAAGCCTAAGAGGACCAGCGAGGATATGGCGCCAACAACCCCCCTTAATCCTTATTACAATCATGGGTAACGTACCCCCTAGTCTGGTGACTGCGGTTGCACCTGCATGACTCTACTGGACTTCTTGTTAAGATCCCAACACCGCAAAGTCAGACAGGCACCCGCCACAGTATCACCAAACTACCAAACTCTGTAACAATTAAGAAAAAATTCTCAATAACTGGCTTTTCACCATACCACATCCTTAACTGATTTGTTTCCTCTTAGTCGTACTGGTTTGCCTTCTAGCAAAGTACTGGTTGTATATCTCAATGAACTACTTAAAGAAACAATATTTTGTAACACATGTATCCTTAACTTGAACATATTACATTTTCCTGTATTATATATTCTATATTATTTTTACTTCTGTAACCTATACACTTTAGGTTAGACACAACAAACAAAAATAAAAAAAATTTAAACGTCAAAATAATTCAACTTCATTTACCAACTCCAATTCAAGTTCCATTTTGATTTTAGTTACCAAGGTAGATTACTATTACTATCTATACATAATACATGTTTAAGACTCCTACACACTAACATAATCACATAATAGACATTAACCTTGAACATTAACATTGCTACATTAAACTAAACAATTCACCTTTAAATAACTTGTATAGCAAATTATAAACATTACAACTTGTACTTTTTTTCAACCTTTAATTATTTATCTTTTATTGTACCATTAAATTCTCCAAAAATTCAAATTTATTATCAACATTCATTTTACATCACATTTCAAATTCAAATTTTACCAAACATTACACACCTTACAGTTTTACTTTAGTTTCCAATTCTGTTAAATCTTTCACTTGTTACATTTTATTATTACATTTCAACTATGAATTTCTATTAAGCATTTTCATCATTAATTTGTTCGGGTGATTCTCAGTCATTCACAGTGATTTGATTTATTGAATGGGCATTTAGATAACCTTACCCACCTTCTTCCTCCTAATAACCACCACTAATGGATTTACATAGGGTGACACCGATCCTCAATAACATTTACCTCCACTAAATTCTCTAACTCCACTTGAATCATTCTCCTCTTATTACAAAATACCTGATACCCTCTTTGTACCTAGGATGTATGTTCCCTTCCCTTATACTCATTCCCTAATTAGTTCCTGGCCTCTCCCAGGTAACTCCGCCAATGCTAATTTAAAACTATTCACCTCCCGCCACAACGCCTTGCGTTGAGGACTCCTTACCACACCACCCTCACTACAAAATTTCACCGCCACCTCTTTACTCTCCATTTACATCACTCACACTTTCTCTACATACATGCACTCCCGCTACTGTGTCCCTACTACTGACTCATTTCTGTATTACTTTTATTCCAAAAATGCTTATTATGTCTGACACCCATTTAAAATTAACTTTGACTGACTCAATTGCCTTATTGAAATAATTATCACCCAAACTCCCTCTTTTACAACATTTTACACTAATATGATCATGGAAAATTACACTGGAAATTTCATAACTACCTCAAATTAATTTAATCACCCAATTTAAAACCTTTTACACTCTTTTAATTTCATTGTTAAAACATCAAAATATTTTACTTTACTTCACTTCATTTTAAAATTCATACTTACATATGGTCAATCATACTCAAATACAACATGATTACTGTCATAAATTCAAAAATATAAACCTTCATTACAACAAATATAGCGTACATAACCATATGTACCTTCTGATACATTATAACAACCATATGACTCAACAACTACACACATTTTTACTTTTACTCATTTACTATTTATTATCAAGTTCAAATCTTATAAAATCATTTAACTTTATTACCAAAATTCCTCTATGCAACATTTTAAATTAACTACTTTCATCTCCAATTATTCAATTCCATCAGTTTCTTAAAACACAAAGTTACTTTAATTACCTCACTCCAAAACAATTACAATTCCTTTGTTTTATAAACTTCCTAATTACTTTCATTATTTGTTTAGTTTGATAAAATATTATTATTATTAAAAGCAGTTCCTACTGCATACATACATACATTGTTTACATGAAATACATAGTACAACCTAACCTATTACACAAACACAATTAACGTCACTACGAGTTTATTTACAATTTCTTCGTCATATCATATTGTTTACCACACCTCATTATATAGAAATATACAAACACACAAAAACAAATAAAATCGACATCCTAAACGAACAGACACAATTCAAATCGCACGCATTATTCGAACACATCTCACCACACACACACAGCTTCAATCTTTCGAAACACTTTCTCGTCGCCAACAACATGACGAGCAGCGCTACTAACGACAGCCTCTGATGAAGCCTTCTATAGGTGAAAGCCGGTTTAGGCTGTAAGGTAAAACTTTACGTTTTTACTTATAAAAAACTTTGTGTTCCGAGTCGTCAATATTATAGTGATATTCATTATATAAGTTAGCCAAGTCATTACCATAAACTAAAATAATTAAATGTTCATTCACTGTTTATTTAACCACCATCATCGTAAATTAGCCTGATGTATTTATAACACAACTCATCTTTATCTACATACATTACATTATTATTTAGATAATAGCTCGTTAACTCTGTGTCATTCGTTATACCTTAATAATCTATAGGATTATTTATTTTATAAACCTTGTCAACATTAGCTATTTTTGTCCAGTCTACCGTAATATTATTCGTTATCCCCAGGTAAGTGTTTATCATCTACAGTGGTATCATCCAAATAATCATCAATCTCTACTACAACCGGTAAGTATTTCATATCATTTATTTTTTCAAATTTTAAACTCTCTCTTAACTCCTTATAGCTTCTACTCAACGTAAACATCTCTATCATTCTCTCTCTCTCAAAATATTTTTCATCATCATGCCATTTCACATTTTCTCTACTAATCCACGCAGAGGGTACTGCTTTATTACTACACCATCTTGCTCTACCAGATGCACAAAAAAATCAAGGGACAATTATTTGTAGACTATACGTCTCCCAAATACACTCGTGAAGCATTTTCTTCACCCACAACCACATCATGGGAAAATTTTACCCCCTGCAACCCTCCTATCTGTAAACCCTCTCTACACTCTCTCTTTAACTCATCAACACTCACTAACATTCCATTATTAAATTCTACTCCCACTAAAACTTCATGAGCACTCTCAATATTCACAACCTTACTCTCTACCACCACATTTTTAGTTATATTGTCATTTTTCTCACGCCTACTTACCGTATTATATGTTAACTGATCGTCTTTATTTTTGTTTAATTGCTCGGTCTGTTCACCACTTTCTACCACCACTATACTATCATCCTTATCATTAGGCCTATTCACTGCCTTATTCTCTACCCCTATCACTTCAACTATGTTACCATCATTATTATTTGTCATATCTCCAACACTGTCACTTACCTTCTTATCCATTCCCTGATTTAATTTACTTTCTTGTTTACACTCTTCCCTTTGTTCTTTACCTCTTTTGTTCGTCCTTTATGATCCTTAATAGTGTCATCACTATGCCTTTTCCATTCAGCGAATCCTATATTTTGTTCTTTCATTTGTCTAATGTCATCATTGAATCTACGCCAATCATCATCAGTCATTGTTTCCATATTCCTCCTCAACTCGTCCATGAATTCCATACTATTCCATGCCTCCCCTGATCCACTTACATTATTTTCACGTGCCTCTGCCATGTTTAAACAAAATTATTTATATTATAACCCTTAACGAACTACAACCCTCTTAATACACAATAATTACATTCCCTATCAATATACAAACGTAACCATAATAATCACATACGTTACACTACCCAAACATAACCTAGTCACTGACAAGTATATACGATAAATCTTACAAATACGCCATTACCAATTCCTATTTTCTGTGCTTAAAACAGGTCTACCTCGTATAAAGTTATACTCGGATCCTGGCAGTAGTCGTCATTTGTGAAATTACACCCAAATCATATTGATAAATTTAAAATAAAATATATTCTGCCAGAACCTTACCTGCAACTTTTCTCGCTGACTTACCTTTTTATAAATTCCAACAGAAGTTCAGGGCCGTCAACATATTTTTGAAGTTAAAATAAGTAAAACTTTTATACACTTCCTTAATTAAAACTGGATAATTTCGCAATCTGACTTCCCCCCAATTCAGAAGATTCCCGGAAATGTTAGACGAATTTTTCTGCACAGAACACTAGGAAATGGTAACGCTGAAATAACTGATAACTAACGCATATTTATGACGATTTAAACATTGTTTTATTTACTATAACAATGAACTTCTTTACTTTTCCAATATTTTGGTTAATAGGGTTACAATATTATAAATTCTGTAGATCATACAAACCAGTAACGTTTCTTTCTCCCCCTTTATTCCATATTTGCCTCACACGCACTTGCTCTCACTCCCTTTACGTATTTGAATAAACCCCCGTTATTGAGCTCATTATGAATTTACTGTTTACTATAAACTTTTTTCCAATTATTATAAATTTCACTTTTACCTAACTGTAGGAAGTCCCCGGTATTGCGCACTATGTCTGCTCCATCTTCTTCACTTAACTCCCAGTTGTCATTCACTCCACTCTTTTTATACACTGTTCCTCCGGTTGAACCACTGTTTACTGTTGTTTTATTACGATACACTCTTTGGTAGACGTACTTTTAACTTTTTTGGTCTACCAAAGATTTTCTGAGGCTACTGTGAAATTACGTCTGCACCATGTGATGAGTTGTAGAGAACTGCTCTGCTATGCGACGACTGACTGTGTGTGCGTTTGGTTGCCTACCCGCCAGGTGTTAGGCGTTGCCGTCAGCTCACACTCTGTTTTCTTTGTTCCCATCACATGTTCGGCTCTGGAATGTATGTACGTGACATTTCCGTGTGAAAGTTGGCCGAACCGTGTGCTCGTCCGCGGCAATGCGCACCCTCGCTGATAACTTGCGCTTTGGTAATATGCTGTGCCTTACACAGAGCTACAGTATGTGACCAAAAATATACTCAGGTTAAATAAAATGAAAAACTTTAAATTATAAACCCTCATTGGTTTGTACCGATACAATACCCCCCCCCCAATGAGAGGGTTTCTGTCGAAACAGGAAAACTCTCATTGCCTAAAAGCCTAAGAGGACCAGCGAGGATATGGCGCCAACAACCCCCCTTTAATCCTTATTACAATCATGGGTAACGTACCCCCTAGTCTGGTGACTGCGGTTGCACCTGCATGACTCTACTGGACTTCTTGTTAAGATCCCAACACCGCAAAGTCAGACAGGCACCCGCCACAGTATCACCAAACTACCAAACTCTGTAACAATTAAGAAAAAATTCTCAATAACTGGCTTTTCACCATACCACATCCTTAACTGATTTGTTTCCTCTTAGTCGTACTGGTTTGCCTTCTAGCAAAGTACTGGTTGTATATCTCAATGAACTACTTAAAGAAACAATATTTTGTAACACATGTATCCTTAACTTGAACATATTACATTTTCCTGTATTATATATTCTATATTATTTTTACTTCTGTAACCTATACACTTTAGGTTAGACACAACAAACAAAAATAAAAAAAATTTAAACGTCAAAATAATTCAACTTCATTTACCAACTCCAATTCAAGTTCCATTTTGATTTTAGTTACCAAGGTAGATTACTATTACTATCTATACATAATACATGTTTAAGCTCCTACACACTAACATAATCACATAATAGACATTAACCTTGAACATTAACATTGCTACATTAAACTAAACAATTCACCTTTAAATAACTTGTATAGCAAATTATAAACATTACAACTTGTACTTTTTTTTCAACCTTTAATTATTTATCATTTATTGTACCATTAAATTCTCCAAAAATTCAAATTTATTATCAACATTCATTTTACATCACATTTCAAATTCAAATTTTACCAAACATTACACACCTTACAGTTTTACTTTAGTTTCCAATTCTATTAAATCTTTCACTTGTTACATTTTATTATTACATTTCAACTATGAATTTCTATTAAGCATTTTCATCATTAATTTGTTCGGGTGATTCTCAGTCATTCACAGTGATTTGATTTATTGAATGGGCATTTAGATAACCTTACCCACCTTCTTCCTCCTAATAACCACCACTAATGGATTTACATAGGGTGACACCGATCCTCAATAACATTTACCTCCACTAAATTCTCTAACTCCACTTGAATCATTCTCCTCTTATTACAAAATACCTGATACCCTCTTTGTACCTAGGATGTATGTTCCCTTCCCTTATACTCATTCCCTAATTAGTTCCTGGCCTCTCCCAGGTAACTCCGCCAATGCTAATTTAAAACTATTCACCTCCCGCCACAACGCCTTGCGTTGAGGACTCCTTACCACACCACCCTCACTACAAAATTTCACCGCCACCTCTTTACTCTCCATTTACATCACTCACACTTTCTCTACATACATGCACTCCCGCTACTGTGTCCCTACTACTGACTCATTTCTGTATTACTTTTATTCCAAAAATGCTTATTATGTCTGACACCCATTTAAAATTAACTTTGACTGACTCAATTGCCTTATTGAAATAATTATCACCCAAACTCCCTCTTTTACAACATTTTACACTAATATGATCATGGAAAATTACACTGGAAATTTCATAACTACCTCAAATTAATTTAATCACCCAATTTAAAACCTTTTACACTCTTTTAATTTCATTGTTAAAACATCAAAATATTTTACTTTACTTCACTTCATTTTAAAATTCATACTTACATATGGTCAATCATACTCAAATACAACATGATTACTGTCATAAATTAAAAAATATAAACCTTCATTACAACAAATATAGCGTACATAACCATATGTACCTTCTGATACATGATAACAACCATATGACTCAACAACTACACACATTTTTACTTTTACTCATTTACTATTTATTATCAAGTTCAAATCTTATAAAATCATTTAACTTTATTACCAAAATTCCTCTATGCAACATTTTAAATTAACTACTTTCATCTCCAATTATTCAATTCCATCAGTTTCTTAAAACACAAAGTTACTTTAATTACCTCACTCCAAAACAATTACAATTCCTTTGTTTTATAAACTTCCTAATTACTTTCATTATTTGTTTAGTTTGATAAAATATTATTATTATTAAAAGCAGTTCCTACTGCATACATACATACATTGTTTACATGAAATACATAGTACAACCTAACCTATTACACAAACACAATTAACCTCACTACGAGTTTATTTACAATTTCTTCGTCATATCATATTGTTTACCACACCTCATTATATAAGTTAGCCAAGTCATTACCATAAACTAAAATAATTAAATGTTCATTCACTGTTTATTTAACCACCATCATCGTAAATTAGCCTGATGTATTTATAACACAACTCATCTTTATCTACATACATTACATTATTATTTAGATAATAGCTCGTTAACTCTGTGTCATTCGTTATACCTTAATAATCTATAGGATTATTTATTTTATAAACCTTGTCAACATTAGCTATTTTTGTCCAGTCTACCGTAATATTATTCGTTATCCCCAGGTAAGTGTTTATCATCTACAGTGGTATCATCCAAATAATCATCAATCTCTACTACAACCGGTAAGTATTTCATATCTATTTTTTCAAAATTTAAACTCTCTCAACTCCTTATAGCTTCTACTCAACGTAAACATCTCTATCATTCTCTCTCTCTCAAAATATTTTTCATCATCATGCCATTTCACATTTTCTCTACTAATCCACGCAGAGGGTACTGCTTTATTACTACACCATCTTGCTCTACCAGATGCACAAACAAATCAAGGGACAATTATTTGTAGACTATACGTCTCCCAAATACACTCGTGAAGCATTTTCTTCACCCACAACCACATCATGGGAAAATTTTACCCCCTGCAACCCTCCTATCTGTAAACCCTCTCTACACTCTCTCTTTAACTCATCAACACTCACTAACATTCCATTATTAAATTCTACTCCCACTAAAACTTCATCAGCACTCTCAATATTCACAACCTTACTCTCTACCACCACATTTTTAGTTATATTGTCATTTTTCTCACGCCTACTTACCGTATTATATGTTAACTGATCGTCTTTATTTTTGTTTAATTGCTCGGTCTGTTCACCACTTTCTACCACCACTATACTATCATCCTTATCATTATGCCTATTCACTGCCTTATTCTCTACCCCTATCACTTCAACTATGTTACCATCATTATTATTTGTCATATCTCCAACACTGTCACTTACCTTCTTATCCATTCCCTGATTTAATTTACTTTCTTGTTTACACTCTTCCCTTTGTTCTCTTACCTCTTTTGTTCGTCCTTTATGATCCTTAATAGTGTCATCACTATGCCTTTTCCATTCAGCGAATCCTATATTTTGTTCTTTCATTTGTCTAATGTCATCATTGAATCTACGCCAATCATCATCAGTCATTGTTTCCATATTCCTCCTCAACTCGTCCATGAATTCCATACTATTCCATGCCTCCCCTGATCCACTTACATTATTTTCACGTGCCTCGGCCATGTTTAAACAAAATTATTTATATTATAACCCTTAACAAACTACAACCCTCTTAATACACAATAATTACATTCCTTATCAATATACAAACGTAACCATAATAATCACATACGTTACACTACCCAAACATAACCTAGTCACTGACATAAGTATATACAATAAATCTTACAAATACGCCATTACCAATTCCTATTTTCTGTGCTTAAAACAGGTCTACCTCGTATAAAGTTATACTCGGATCCTGGCAGTAGTCGTCATTTGTGAAATTACACCCAAATCATATTGATAAATTTAAAATAAAATATATTCTGCCAGAACCTTACCTGGGAACTTTTCTCGCTGACTTACCTTTTTATAAATTCCAACAGAAGTTCAGGGCCGTCAACATATTTTTTAAGTTAAAATAAGTAAAACTTTTATACACTTCCTTAATTAAAACTGGATAATTTCGCAATCTGACTTCCCCCCAATTCAGAAGATTCCCGGAAATGTTAGACGAATTTTTCTGCACAGAACACTAGGAAATGGTAACGCTGAAATAACTGATAACTAACGCATATTTATGACGATTTAAACATTGTTTTATTTACTATAACAATGAACTTCTTTACTTTTCCAATATTTTGGTTAATAGGGTTACAATATTATAAATTCTATAGATCATACAAACCAGTAACGTTTCTTTCTCCCCCTTTATTCCATATTTGCCTCACACGCACTTGCTCTCACTCCCTTTACGTATTTGAATAAACCCCCGTTATTGAGCTCATTATGAATTTACTGTTTACTATAAACTTTTTTCCAATTATTATAAATTTCACTTTTACCTAACTGTAGGAAGTCCCCGGTATTGCGCACTATGTCTGCTCCATCTTCTTCACTTAACTCCCAGTTGTCATTCACTCCACTCTTTTTATACACTGTTCCTCCGGTTGAACCACTGTTTACTGTTGTTTTATTACGATACACTCTTTGGTAGACCTACTTTTAACTTTTTTGGTCTACCAAAGATTTTCTGAGGCTACTGTGAAATTACGTCTGCACCATGTGATGAGTTGTAGAGAACTGCTCTGCTATGCGACGACTGACTGTGTGTGCGTTTGGTTGCCTACCCGCCAGGTGTTAGGCGTTGCCGTCAGCTCACACTCTGTTTTCTTTGTTCCCATCACATGTTCGGCTCTGGAATAATTCAAGGAACAAAAGGTATCGCTTGAGATGCTGCAAATCCCCTTGATGCTTTCTCGTTATTTATAACCGACACAACCATTGATGAGATTGTTATTCATACTAGTAGTGAAATACTTTCAAGATCACAAACTTATACCCAAGAAAAAGCAACGACTTCTTTGACGACTTCTATGGAAATCAAAGCGCTTATCGGAATATTAATTTTCTCAGCAGCACTAAAGAATAATCATCTAAGCACCCAGGAACTGTTTGATGGTAGTTTATGTGGAACAACTTACAAGGTACAATGAGCCGTGAAAGGTTTAAATTTCTTATAAATTGCCTCCGTTTTGATGACAAAACCACACGGGCAACTAGAAAAGAAACAGATCCCTTGGCTGCAATAAGAAGTATATGGGACCAGCTAATTGACAATTGCAAAAACTCATACAAAGCAGGTTCTTATGTCACTATCGATGAGAAGTTGCTAGCCTTTCGTGGTCGCTGCCCCTTCCGCATGTACATACCCAACAAACCACCTAAATATGGGGTGAAAATTGTCATGGTTTGTGACGCTGGAACAAAATACATGATCGACGCATCTCCTTACCTGGGTAAAAAAACCAAGAAGGGTGATAATATGCCATTAACAGAGCACTATGTGAAAACACTCACTACATCACTGGGTGGCGGAAACAGAAACATAACCATGGATAATTGGTTTACATCAGTCAAACTTGCTGATGACCTCTTACGTGACATTTCCGTGTGAAAGTTGGCCGAACCGTGTGCTCGTCCGCGGCAATGCGCACCCTCGCTGATAACTTGCGCTTTGGTAATATGCTGTGCCTTACACAGAGCTACAGTATGTGACCAAAAATATACTCAGGTTAAATAAAATGAAAAACTTTAAATTATAAACCCTCATTGGTTTGTACCGATACAATACCCCCCCCCAATGAGAGGGTTTCTGTCGAAACAGGAAAACTCTCATTGCCTAAAAGCCTAAGAGGACCAGCGAGGATATGGCGCCAACAACCCCCCTTAATCCTTATTACAATCATGGGTAACGTACCCCCTAGTCTGGTGACTGCGGTTGCACCTGCATGACTCTACTGGACTTCTTGTTAAGATCCCAACACCGCAAAGTCAGACAGGCACCCGCCACAGTATCAGCAAACTACCAAACTCTGTAACAATTAAGAAAAAATTCTCAATAACTGGCTTTTCACCATACCACATCCTTAACTGATTTGTTTCCTCTTAGTCGTACTGGTTTGCCTTCTAGCAAAGTACTGGTTGTATATCTCAATGAACTACTTAAAGAAACAATATTTTGTAACACATGTATCCTTAACTTGAACATATTACATTTTCCTGTATTATATATTCTATATTATTTTTACTTCTGTAACCTCTACACTTTAGGTTAGACACAACAAACAAAAATAAAAAAAATTTAAACGTCAAAATAATTCAACTTCATTTACCAACTCCAATTCAAGTTCCATTTTGATTTTAGTTACCAAGGTAGATTACTATTACTATCTATACATAATACATGTTTAAGACTCCTACACACTAACATAATCACATAATAGACATTAACCTTGAACATTAACATTGCTACATTAAACTAAACAATTCACCTTTAAATAACTTGTATAGCAAATTATAAACATTACAACTTGTACTTTTTTTTCAACCTTTAATTATTTATCATTTATTGTACCATTAAATTCTCCAAAAATTCAAATTTATTATCAACATTCATTTTACATCACATTTCAAATTCAAATTTTACCAAACATTACACACCTTACAGTTTTACTTTAGTTTCCAATTCTGTTAAATCTTTCACTTGTTACATTTTATTATTACATTTCAACTATGAATTTCTATTAAGCATTTTCATCATTAATTTGTTCGGGTGATTCTCAGTCATTCACAGTGATTTGATTTATTGAATGGGCATTTAGATAACCTTACCCACCTTCTTCCTCCTAATAACCACCACTAATGGATTTACATAGGGTGACACCGATCCTCAATAACATTTACCTCCACTACATTCTCTAACTCCACTTGAATCATTCTCCTCTTATTACAAAATACCTGATACCCTCTTTGTACCTAGGATGTATGTTCCCTTCCCTTATACTCATTCCCTAATTAGTTCCTGGCCTCTCCCAGGTAACTCCGCCAATGCTAATTTAAAACTATTCACCTCCCGCCACAACGCCTTGCGTTGAGGACTCCTTACCACACCACCCTCACTACAAAATTTCACCGCCACCTCTTTACTCTCCATTTACATCACTCACACTTTCTCTACATACATGCACTCCCGCTACTGTGTCCCTACTACTGACTCATTTCTGTATTACTTTTATTCCAAAAATGCTTATTATGTCTGACACCCATTTAAAATTAACTTTGACTGACTCAATTGCCTTATTGAAATAATTATCACCCAAACTCCCTCTTTTACAACATTTTACACTAATATGATCATGGAAAATTACACTGGAAATTTCATAACTACCTCAAATTAATTTAATCACCCAATTTAAAACCTTTTACACTCTTTTAATTTCATTGTTAAAACATCAAAATATTTTACTTTACTTCACTTCATTTTAAAATTCATACTTACATATGGTCAATCATACTCAAATACAACATGATTACTGTCATAAATTCAAAAATATAAACCTTCATTACAACAAATATAGCGTACATAACCATATGTACCTTCTGATACATTATAACAACCATATGACTCAACAACTACACACATTTTTACTTTTACTCATTTACTATTTATTATCAAGTTCAAATCTTATAAAATCATTTAACTTTATTACCAAAATTCCTCTATGCAACATTTTAAATTAACTACTTTCATCTCCAAATATTCAATTCCATCAGTTTCTTAAAACACAAAGTTACTTTAATTACCTCACTCCAAAACAATTACAATTCCTTTGTTTTATAAACTTCCTAATTACTTTCATTATTTGTTTAGTTTGATAAAATATTATTATTAAAAGCAGTTCCTACTGCATACATACATACATTGTTTACATGAAATACATAGTACAACCTAACCTATTACACAAACACAATTAACCTCACTACGAGTTTATTTACAATTTCTTCGTCATATCATATTGTTTACCACATCTCATTATATAAGTTAGCCAAGTCATTACCATAAACTAAAATAATTAAATGTTCATTCACTGTTTATTTAACCACCATCATCGTAAATTAGCCTGATGTATTTATAACACAACTCATCTTTATCTACATACATTACATTATTATTTAGATAATAGCTCGTTAACTCTGTGTCATTCGTTATACCTTAATAATCTATAGGATTATTTATTTTATAAACCTTGTCAACATTAGCTATTTTTGTCCAGTCTACCGTAATATTATTCGTTATCCCCAGGTAAGTGTTTATCATCTACAGTGGTATCATCCAAATAATCATCAATCTCTACTACAACCGGTAAGTATTTCATATCATTTATTTTTTCAAATTTTAAACTCTCTCTTAACTCCTTATAGCTTCTACTCAACGTAAACATCTCTATCATTCTCTCTCTCTCAAAATATTTTTCATCATCATGCCATTTCACATTTTCTCTACTAATCCACGCAGAGGGTACTGCTTTATTACTACACCATCTTGCTCTACCAGATGCACAAAAAAATCAAGGGACAATTATTTGTAGACTATACGTCTCCCAAATACACTCGTGAAGCATTTTCTTCACCCACAACCACATCATGGGAAAATTTTACCCCCTGCAACCCTCCTATCTGTAAACCCTCTCTACACTCTCTCTTTAACTCATCAACACTCACTAACATTCCATTATTAAATTCTACTCCCACTAAAACTTCATGAGCACTCTCAATATTCACAACCTTACTCTCTACCACCACATTTTTAGTTATATTGTCATTTTTCTCACGCCTACTTACCGTATTATATGTTAACTGATCGTCTTTATTTTTGTTTAATTGCTCGGTCTGTTCACCACTTTCTACCACCACTATACTATCATCCTTATCATTAGGCCTATTCACTGCCTTATTCTCTACCCCTATCACTTCAACTATGTTACCATCATTATTATTTGTCATATCTCCAACACTGTCACTTACCTTCTTATCCATTCCCTGATTTAATTTACTTTCTTGTTTACACTCTTCCCTTTGTTCTTTACCTCTTTTGTTCGTCCTTTATGATCCTTAATAGTGTCATCACTATGCCTTTTCCATTCAGCGAATCCTATATTTTGTTCTTTCATTTGTCTAATGTCATCATTGAATCTACGCCAATCATCATCAGTCATTGTTTCCATATTCCTCCTCAACTCGTCCATGAATTCCATACTATTCCATGCCTCCCCTGATCCACTTACATTATTTTCACGTGCCTCTGCCATGTTTAAACAAAATTATTTATATTATAACCCTTAACGAACTACAACCCTCTTAATACACAATAATTACATTCCCTATCAATATACAAACGTAACCATAATAATCACATACGTTACACTACCCAAACATAACCTAGTCACTGACAAGTATATACGATAAATCTTACAAATACGCCATTACCAATTCCTATTTTCTGTGCTTAAAACAGGTCTACCTCGTATAAAGTTATACTCGGATCCTGGCAGTAGTCGTCATTTGTGAAATTACACCCAAATCATATTGATAAATTTAAAATAAAATATATTCTGCCAGAACCTTACCTGCAACTTTTCTCGCTGACTTACCTTTTTATAAATTCCAACAGAAGTTCAGGGCCGTCAACATATTTTTGAAGTTAAAATAAGTAAAACTTTTATACACTTCCTTAATTAAAACTGGATAATTTCGCAATCTGACTTCCCCCCAATTCAGAAGATTCCCGGAAATGTTAGACGAATTTTTCTGCACAGAACACTAGGAAATGGTAACGCTGAAATAACTTATAACTAACGCATATTTATGACGATTTAAACATTGTTTTATTTACTATAACAATGAACTTCTTTACTTTTCCAATATTTTGGTTAATAGGGTTACAATATTATAAATTCTATAGATCATACAAACCAGTAACGTTTCTTTCTCCCCCTTTATTCCATATTTGCCTCACACGCACTCGCTCTCACTCCCTTTACGTATTTGAATAAACCCCCGTTATTGAGCTCATTATGAATTTAGTGTTTACTATAAACTTTTTTCCAATTATTATAAATTTCACTTTTACCTAACTGTAGGAAGTCCCCAGTATTGCGCACTATGTCTGCTCCATCTTCTTCACTTAACTCCCAGTTGTCATTCACTCCACTCTTTTTATACACTGTTCCTCCGGTTGAACCACTGTTTACTGTTGTTTTATTACGATACACTCTTTGGTAGACCTACTTTTAACTTTTTCGGTCTACCAAAGTTTTTCTGAGGCTACTGTGAAATTACGTCTGCACCATGTGATGAGTTGTAGAGAACTGCTCTGCTATGCGACGACTGACTGTGTGTGCGTTTGGTTGCCTACCCACCAGGTGTTAGGCGTTGCCGTCAGCTCACTCTCTGTTTTCTTTGTTCCCATCACATGTTCGGCTCTGGAATGTATGTACGTGACATTTCCGTGTGAAAGTTGGCCGAACCGTGTGCTTGTCCGCGCCAATGCGCACCCTTGCTGATAACTTGCGCTTTGGTAATATGCTGTGCCTTACACAGAGCTACAGTATGTGACCAAAAATATACTCAGGTTAAATAAAATGAAAAACTTTAAATTATAAACCCTCATTGGTTTGTACCGATACAATACCCCCCCCCAATGAGAGGGTTTCTGTCGAAACAGGAAAACTCTCATTGCCTAAAAGCCTAAGAGGACCAGCGAGGATATGGCGCCAACAACCCCCCTTTAATCCTTATTACAATCATGGGTAACGTACCCCCTAGTCTGGTGACTGCGGTTGCACCTGCATGACTCTACTGGACTTCTTGTTAAGATCCCAACACCGCAAAGTCAGACAGGCACCCGCCACAGTATCACCAAACTACCAAACTCTGTAACAATTAAGAAAAAATTCTCAATAACTGGCTTTTCACCATACCACATCCTTAACTGATTTGTTTCCTCTTAGTCGTACTGGTTTGCCTTCTAGCAAAGTACTGGTTGTATATCTCAATGAACTACTTAAAGAAACAATATTTTGTAACACATGTATCCTTAACTTGAACATATTACATTTTCCTGTATTATATATTCTATATTATTTTTACTTCTGTAACCTATACACTTTAGGTTAGACACAACAAACAAAAATAAAAAAAATTTAAACGTCAAAATAATTCAACTTCATTTACCAACTCCAATTCAAGTTCCATTTTGATTTTAGTTACCAAGGTAGATTACTATTACTATCTATACATAATACATGTTTAAGCTCCTACACACTAACATAATCACATAATAGACATTAACCTTGAACATTAACATTGCTACATTAAACTAAACAATTCACCTTTAAATAACTTGTATAGCAAATTATAAACATTACAACTTGTACTTTTTTTTCAACCTTTAATTATTTATCATTTATTGTACCATTAAATTCTCCAAAAATTCAAATTTATTATCAACATTCATTTTACATCACATTTCAAATTCAAATTTTACCAAACATTACACACCTTACAGTTTTACTTTAGTTTCCAATTCTATTAAATCTTTCACTTGTTACATTTTATTATTACATTTCAACTATGAATTTCTATTAAGCATTTTCATCATTAATTTGTTCGGGTGATTCTCAGTCATTCACAGTGATTTGATTTATTGAATGGGCATTTAGATAACCTTACCCACCTTCTTCCTCCTAATAACCACCACTAATGGATTTACATAGGGTGACACCGATCCTCAATAACATTTACCTCCACTAAATTCTCTAACTCCACTTGAATCATTCTCCTCTTATTACAAAATACCTGATACCCTCTTTGTACCTAGGATGTATGTTCCCTTCCCTTATACTCATTCCCTAATTAGTTCCTGGCCTCTCCCAGGTAACTCCGCCAATGCTAATTTAAAACTATTCACCTCCCGCCACAACGCCTTGCGTTGAGGACTCCTTACCACACCACCCTCACTACAAAATTTCACCGCCACCTCTTTACTCTCCATTTACATCACTCACACTTTCTCTACATACATGCACTCCCGCTACTGTGTCCCTACTACTGACTCATTTCTGTATTACTTTTATTCCAAAAATGCTTATTATGTCTGACACCCATTTAAAATTAACTTTGACTGACTCAATTGCCTTATTGAAATAATTATCACCCAAACTCCCTCTTTTACAACATTTTACACTAATATGATCATGGAAAATTACACTGGAAATTTCATAACTACCTCAAATTAATTTAATCACCCAATATAAAACCTTTTACACTCTTTTAATTTCATTGTTAAAACATCAAAATATTTTACTTTACTTCACTTCATTTTAAAATTCATACTTACATATGGTCAATCATACTCAAATACAACATGATTACTGTCATAAATTAAAAAATATAAACCTTCATTACAACAAATATAGCGTACATAACCATATGTACCTTCTGATACATGATAACTACCATATGACTCAACAACTACACACATTTTTACTTTTACTCATTTACTATTTATTATCAAGTTCAAATCTTATAAAATCATTTAACTTTATTACCAAAATTCCTCTATGCAACATTTTAAATTAACTACTTTCATCTCCAATTATTCAATTCCATCAGTTTCTTAAAACACAAAGTTACTTTAATTACCTCACTCCAAAACAATTACAATTCCTTTGTTTTATAAACTTCCTAATTACTTTCATTATTTGTTTAGTTTGATAAAATATTATTATTATTAAAAGCAGTTCCTACTGCATACATACATACATTGTTTACATGAAATACATAGTACAACCTAACCTATTACACAAACACAATTAACCTCACTACGAGTTTATTTACAATTTCTTCGTCATATCATATTGTTTACCACACCTCATTATATAAGTTAGCCAAGTCATTACCATAAACTAAAATAATTAAATGTTCATTCACTGTTTATTTAACCACCATCATCGTAAATTAGCCTGATGTATTTATAACACAACTCATCTTTATCTACATACATTACATTATTATTTAGATAATAGCTCGTTAACTCTGTGTCATTCGTTATACCTTAATAATCTATAGGATTATTTATTTTATAAACCTTGTCAACATTAGCTATTTTTGTCCAGTCTACCGTAATATTATTCGTTATCCGCAGGTAAGTGTTTATCATCTACAGTGGTATCATCCAAATAATCATCAATCTCTACTACAACCGGTAAGTATTTCATATCTATTTTTTCAAAATTTAAACTCTCTCAACTCCTTATAGCTTCTACTCAACGTAAACATCTCTATCATTCTCTCTCTCTCAAAATATTTTTCATCATCATGCCATTTCACATTTTCTCTACTAATCCACGCAGAGGGTACTGCTTTATTACTACACCATCTTGCTCTACCAGATGCACAAACAAATCAAGGGACAATTATTTGTAGACTATACGTCTCCCAAATACACTCGTGAAGCATTTTCTTCACCCACAACCACATCAGGGGAAAATTTTACCCCCTGCAACCCTCCTATCTGTAAACCCTCTCTACACTCTCTCTTTAACTCATCAACACTCACTAACATTCCATTATTAAATTCTACTCCCACTAAAACTTCATCAGCACTCTCAATATTCACAACCTTACTCTCTACCACCACATTTTTAGTTATATTGTCATTTTTCTCACGCCTACTTACCGTATTATATGTTAACTGATCGTCTTTATTTTTGTTTAATTGCTCGGTCTGTTCACCACTTTCTACCACCACTATACTATCATCCTTATCATTAGGCCTATTCACTGCCTTATTCTCTACCCCTATCACTTCAACTATGTTACCATCATTATTATTTGTCATATCTCCAACACTGTCACTTACCTTCTTATCCATTCCCTGATTTAATTTACTTTCTTGTTTACACTCTTCCCTTTGTTCTCTTACCTCTTTTGTTCGTCCTTTATGATCCTTAATAGTGTCATCACTATGCCTTTTCCATTCAGCGAATCCTATATTTTGTTCTTTCATTTGTCTAATGTCATCATTGAATCTACGCCAATCATCATCAGTCATTGTTTCCATATTCCTCCTCAACTCGTCCATGAATTCCATACTATTCCATGCCTCCCCTGATCCACTTACATTATTTTCACGTGCCTCGGCCATGTTTAAACAAAATTATTTATATTATAACCCTTAACAAACTACAACCCTCTTAATACACAATAATTACATTCCTTATCAATATACAAACGTAACCATAATAATCACATACGTTACACTACCCAAACATAACCTAGTCACTGACATAAGTATATACAATAAATCTTACAAATACGCCATTACCAATTCCTATTTTCTGTGCTTAAAACAGGTCTACCTCGTATAAAGTTATACTCGGATCCTGGCAGTAGTCGTCATTTGTGAAATTACACCCAAATCATATTGATAAATTTAAAATAAAATATATTCTGCCAGAACCTTACCTGCGAACTTTTCTCGCTGACTTACCTTTTTATAAATTCCAACAGAAGTTCAGGGCCGTCAACATATTTTTTAAGTTAAAATAAGTAAAACTTTTATACACTTCCTTAATTAAAACTGGATAATTTCGCAATCTGACTTCCCCCCAATTCAGAAGATTCCCGGAAATGTTAGACGAATTTTTCTGCACAGAACACTAGGAAATGGTAACGCTGAAATAACTGATAACTAACGCATATTTATGACGATTTAAACATTGTTTTATTTACTATAACAATGAACTTCTTTACTTTTCCAATATTTTGGTTAATAGGGTTACAATATTATAAATTCTATAGATCATACAAACCAGTAACGTTTCTTTCTCCCCCTTTATTCCATATTTGCCTCACACGCACTTGCTCTCACTCCCTTTACGTATTTGAATAAACCCCCGTTATTGAGCTCATTATGAATTTACTGTTTACTATAAACTTTTTTCCAATTATTATAAATTTCACTTTTACCTAACTGTAGGAAGTCCCCGGTATTGCGCACTATGTCTGCTCCATCTTCTTCACTTAACTCCCAGTTGTCATTCACTCCACTCTTTTTATACACTGTTCCTCCGGTTGAACCACTGTTTACTGTTGTTTTATTACGATACACTCTTTGGTAGACCTACTTTTAACTTTTTTGGTCTACCAAAGATTTTCTGAGGCTACTGTGAAATTACGTCTGCACCATGTGATGAGTTGTAGAGAACTGCTCTGCTATGCGACGACTGACTGTGTGTGCGTTTGGTTGCCTACCCGCCAGGTGTTAGGCGTTGCCGTCAGCTCACACTCTGTTTTCTTTGTTCCCATCACATGTTCGGCTCTGGAATGTATGTACGTGACATTTCCGTGTGAAAGTTGGCCGAACCGTGTGCTCGTCCGCGGCAATGCGCACCCTCGCTGATAACTTGCGCTTTGGTAATATGCTGTGCCTTACACAGAGCTACAGTATGTGACCAAAAATATACTCAGGTTAAATAAAATGAAAAACTTTAAATTATAAACCCTCATTGGTTTGTACCGATACAATACCCCCCCCCCCAATGAGAGGGTTTCTGTCGAAACAGGAAAACTCTCATTGCCTAAAAGCCTAAGAGGACCAGCGAGGATATGGCGCCAACAACCCCCCTTTAATCCTTATTACAATCATGGGTAACGTACCCCCTAGTCTGGTGACTGCGGTTGCACCTGCATGACTCTACTGGACTTCTTGTTAAGATCCCAACACCGCAAAGTCAGACAGGCACCCGCCACAGTATCACCAAACTACCAAACTCTGTAACAATTAAGAAAAAATTCTCAATAACTGGCTTTTCACCATACCACATCCTTAACTGATTTGTTTCCTCTTAGTCGTACTGGTTTGCCTTCTAGCAAAGTACTGGTTGTATATCTCAATGAACTACTTAAAGAAACAATATTTTGTAACACATGTATCCTTAACTTGAACATATTACATTTTCCTGTATTATATATTCTATATTATTTTTACTTCTGTAACCTATACACTTTAGGTTAGACACAACAAACAAAAATAAAAAAAATTTAAACGTCAAAATAATTCAACTTCATTTACCAACTCCAATTCAATTTCCATTTTGATTTTAGTTACCAAGGTAGATTACTATTACTATCTATACATAATACATGTTTAAGACTCCTACACACTAACATAATCACATAATAGACATTAACCTTGAACATTAACATTGCTACATTAAACTAAACAATTCACCTTTAAATAACTTGTATAGCAAATTATAAACATTACAACTTGTACTTTTTTTTCAACCTTTAATTATTTATCATTTATTGTACCATTAAATTCTCCAAAAATTCAAATTTATTATCAACATTCATTTTACATCACATTTCAAATTCAAATTTTACCAAACATTACACACCTTACAGTTTTACTTTAGTTTCCAATTCTGTTAAATCTTTCACTTGTTACATTTTATTATTACATTTCAACTATGAATTTCTATTAAGCATTTTCATCATTAATTTGTTCGGGTGATTCTCAGTCATTCACAGTGATTTGATTTATTGAATGGGCATTTAGATAACCTTACCCACCTTCTTCCTCCTAATAACCACCACTAATGGATTTACATAGGGTGACACCGATCCTCAATAACATTTACCTCCACTAAATTCTCTAACTCCACTTGAATCATTCTCCTCTTATTACAAAATACCTGATACCCTCTTTGTACCTAGGATGTATGTTCCCTTCCCTTATACTCATTCCCTAATTAGTTCCTGGCCTCTCCCAGGTAACTCCGCCAATGCTAATTTAAAACTATTCACCTCCCGCCACAACGCCTTGCGTTGAGGACTCCTTACCACACCACCCTCACTACAAAATTTCACCGCCACCTCTTTACTCTCCATTTACATCACTCACACTTTCTCTACATACATGCACTCCCGCTACTGTGTCCCTACTACTGACTCATTTCTGTATTACTTTTATTCCAAAAATGCTTATTATGTCTGACACCCATTTAAAATTAACTTTGACTGACTCAATTGCCTTATTGAAATAATTATCACCCAAACTCCCTCTTTTACAACATTTTACACTAATATGATCATGGAAAATTACACTGGAAATTTCATAACTACCTCAAATTAATTTAATCACCCAATTTAAAACCTTTTACACTCTTTTAATTTCATTGTTAAAACATCAAAATATTTTACTTTACTTCACTTCATTTTAAAATTCATACTTACATATGGTCAATCATACTCAAATACAACATGATTACTGTCATAAATTCAAAAATATAAACCTTCATTACAACAAATATAGCGTACATAACCATATGTACCTTCTGATACATTATAACAACCATATGACTCAACAACTACACACATTTTTACTTTTACTCATTTACTATTTATTATCAAGTTCAAATCTTATAAAATCATTTAACTTTATTACCAAAATTCCTCTATGCAACATTTTAAATTAACTACTTTCATCTCCAAATATTCAATTCCATCAGTTTCTTAAAACACAAAGTTACTTTAATTACCTCACTCCAAAACAATTACAATTCCTTTGTTTTATAAACTTCCTAATTACTTTCATTATTTGTTTAGTTTGATAAAATATTATTATTAAAAGCAGTTCCTACTGCATACATACATACATTGTTTACATGAAATACATAGTACAACCTAACCTATTACACAAACACAATTAACCTCACTACGAGTTTATTTACAATTTCTTCGTCATATCATATTGTTTATCACATCTCATTATATAAGTTAGCCAAGT
Organism: Magicicada septendecula; assembly: GCA_034769895.1. Taxonomy (NCBI): domain Eukaryota; kingdom Metazoa; phylum Arthropoda; class Insecta; order Hemiptera; family Cicadidae; genus Magicicada; species Magicicada septendecula. The sequence goes on along the minus strand of JAWRYS010001911.1, from coordinate 1,240,336 downwards.
CATTACCATAAACTAAAATAATTAAATGTTCATTCACTGTTTATTTAACCACCATCATCGTAAATTAGCCTGATGTATTTATAACACAACTCATCTTTATCTACATACATTACATTATTATTTAGATAATAGCTCGTTAACTCTGTGTCATTCGTTATACCTTAATAATCTATAGGATTATTTATTTTATAAACCTTGTCAACATTAGCTATTTTTGTCCAGTCTACCGTAATATTATTCGTTATCCCCAGGTAAGTGTTTATCATCTACAGTGGTATCATCCAAATAATCATCAATCTCTACTACAACCGGTAAGTATTTCATATCATTTATTTTTTCAAATTTTAAACTCTCTCTTAACTCCTTATAGCTTCTACTCAACGTAAACATCTCTATCATTCTCTCTCTCTCAAAATATTTTTCATCATCATGCCATTTCACATTTTCTCTACTAATCCATGCAGAGGGTACTGCTTTATTACTACACCATCTTGCTCTACCAGATGCACAAAAAAATCAAGGGACAATTATTTGTAGACTATACGTCTCCCAAATACACTCGTGAAGCATTTTCTTCACCCACAACCACATCATGGGAAAATTTTACCCCCTGCAACCCTCCTATCTGTAAACCCTCTCTACACTCTCTCTTTAACTCATCAACACTCACTAACATTCCATTATTAAATTCTACTCCCACTAAAACTTCATCAGGACTCTCAATATTCACAACCTTACTCTCTACCACCACATTTTTAGTTATATTGTCATTTTTCTCACGCCTACTTACCGTATTATATGTTAACTGATCGTCTTTATTTTTGTTTAATTGCTCGGTCTGTTCACCACTTTCTACCACCACTATACTATCATCCTTATCATTAGGCCTATTCACTGCCTTATTCTCTACCCCTATCACTTCAACTATGTTACCATCATTATTATTTGTCATATCTCCAACACTGTCACTTACCTTCTTATCCATTCCCTGATTTAATTTACTTTCTTGTTTACACTCTTCCCTTTGTTCTTTTCCTCTTTTGTTCGTCCTTTATGATCCTTAATAGTGTCATCACTATGCCTTTTCCATTCAGCGAATCCTATATTTTGTTCTTTCATTTGTCTAATGTCATCATTGAATCTACGCCAATCATCATCAGTCATTGTTTCCATATTCCTCCTCAACTCGTCCATGAATTCCATACTATTCCATGCCTCCCCTGATCCACTTACATTATTTTCACGTGCCTCTGCCATGTTTAAACAAAATTATTTATATTATAACCCTTAACGAACTACAACCCTCTTAATACACAATAATTACATTCCCTATCAATATACAAACGTAACCATAATAATCACATACGTTACACTACCCAAACATAACCTAGTCACTGACAAGTATATACGATAAATCTTACAAATACGCCATTACCAATTCCTATTTTCTGTGCTTAAAACAGGTCTACCTCGTATAAAGTTATACTCGGATCCTGGCAGTAGTCGTCATTTGTGAAATTACACCCAAATCATATTGATAAATTTAAAATAAAATATATTCTGCCAGAACCTTACCTGCAACTTTTCTCGCTGACTTACCTTTTTATAAATTCCAACAGAAGTTCAGGGCCGTCAACATATTTTTGAAGTTAAAATAAGTAAAACTTTTATACACTTCCTTAATTAAAACTGGATAATTTCGCAATCTGACTTCCCCCCAATTCAGAAGATTCCCGGAAATGTTAGACGAATTTTTCTGCACAGAACACTAGGAAATGGTAACGCTGAAATAACTTATAACTAACGCATATTTATGACGATTTAAACATTGTTTTATTTACTATAACAATGAACTTCTTTACTTTTCCAATATTTTGGTTAATAGGGTTACAATATTATAAATTCTATAGATCATACAAACCAGTAACGTTTCTTTCTCCCCCTTTATTCCATATTTGCCTCACACGCACTCGCTCTCACTCCCTTTATGTATTTGAATAAACCCCCGTTATTGAGCTCATTATGAATTTACTGTTTACTATAAACTTTTTTCCAATTATTATAAATTTCACTTTTACCTAACTGTAGGAAGTCCCCAGTATTGCGCACTATGTCTGCTCCATCTTCTTCACTTAACTCCCAGTTGTCATTCACTCCACTCTTTTTATACACTGTTCCTCCGGTTGAACCACTGTTTACTGTTGTTTTATTACGATACACTCTTTGGTAGACCTACTTTTAACTTTTTCGGTCTACCAAAGTTTTTCTGAGGCTACTGTGAAATTACGTCTGCACCATGTGATGAGTTGTAGAGAACTGCTCTGCTATGCGACGACTGACTGTGTGTGCGTTTGGTTGCCTACCCACCAGGTGTTAGGCGTTGCCGTCAGCTCACTCTCTGTTTTCTTTGTTCCCATCACATGTTCGGCTCTGGAATGTATGTACGTGACATTTCCGTGTGAAAGTTGGCCGAACCGTGTGCTCGTCCGCGGCAATGCGCACCCTCGCTGATAACTTGCGCTTTGGTAATATGCTGTGCCTTACACAGAGCTACAGTATGTGACCAAAAATATACTCAGGTTAAATAAAATGAAAAACTTTAAATTATAAACCCTCATTGGTTTGTACCGATACAATACCCCCCCCCCAATGAGAGGGTTTCTGTCGAAACAGGAAAACTCTCATTGCCTAAAAGCCTAAGAGGACCAGTGAGGATATGGCGCCAACAACCCCCCTTAATCCTTATTACAATCATGGGTAACGTACCCCCTAGTCTGGTGACTGCGGTTGCACCTGCATGACTCTACTGGACTTCTTGTTAAGATCCCAACACCGCAAAGTCAGACAGGCACCCGCCACAGTATCACCAAACTACCAAACTCTGTAACAATTAAGAAAAAATTCTCAATAACTGGCTTTTCACCATACCACATCCTTAACTGATTTGTTTCCTCTTAGTCGTACTGGTTTGCCTTCTAGCAAAGTACTGGTTGTATATCTCAATGAACTACTTAAAGAAACAATATTTTGTAACACATGTATCCTTAACTTGAACATATTACATTTTCCTGTATTATATATTCTATATTATTTTTACTTCTGTAACCTATACACTTTAGGTTAGACACAACAAACAAAAATAAAAAAAATTTAAACGTCAAAATAATTCAACTTCATTTACCAACTCCAATTCAAGTTCCATTTTGATTTTAGTTACCAAGGTAGATTACTATTACTATCTATACATAATACATGTTTAAGACTCCTACACACTAACATAATCACATAATAGACATTAACCTTGAACATTAACATTGCTACATTAAACTAAACAATTCACCTTTAAATAACTTGTATAGCAAATTATAAACATTACAACTTGTACTTTTTTTTCAACCTTTAATTATTTATCATTTATTGTACCATTAAATTCTCCAAAAATTCAAATTTATTATCAACATTCATTTTACATCACATTTCAAATTCAAATTTTACCAAACATTACACACCTTACAGTTTTACTTTAGTTTCCAATTCTGTTAAATCTTTCACTTGTTACATTTTATTATTACATTTCAACTATGAATTTCTATTAAGCATTTTCATCATTAATTTGTTCGGGTGATTCTCAGTCATTCACAGTGATTTGATTTATTGAATGGGCATTTAGATAACCTTACCCACCTTCTTCCTCCTAATAACCACCACTAATGGATTTACATAGGGTGACACCGATCCTCAATAACATTTACCTCCACTAAATTCTCTAACTCCACTTGAATCATTCTCCTCTTATTACAAAATACCTGATACCCTCTTTGTACCTAGGATGTATGTTCCCTTCCCTTATACTCATTCCCTAATTAGTTCCTGGCCTCTCCCAGGTAACTCCGCCAATGCTAATTTAAAACTATTCACCTCCCGCCACAACGCCTTGCGTTGAGGACTCCTTACCACACCACCCTCACTACAAAATTTCACCGCCACCTCTTTACTCTCCATTTACATCACGCACACTTTCTCTACATACATGCACTCCCGCTACTGTGTCCCTACTACTGACTCATTTCTGTATTACTTTTATTCCAAAAATGCTTATTATGTCTGACACCCATTTAAAATTAACTTTGACTGACTCAATTGCCTTATTGAAATAATTATCACCCAAACTCCCTCTTTTACAACATTTTACACTAATATGATCATGGAAAATTACACTGGAAATTTCATAACTACCTCAAATTAATTTAATCACCCAATTTAAAACCTTTTACACTCTTTTAATTTCATTGTTAAAACATCAAAATATTTTACTTTACTTCACTTCATTTTAAAATTCATACTTACATATGGTCAATCATACTCAAATACAACATGATTACTGTCATAAATTCAAAAATATAAACCTTCATTACAACAAATATAGCGTACATAACCATATGTACCTTCTGATACATTATAACAACCATATGACTCAACAACTACACACATTTTTACTTTTACTCATTTACTATTTATTATCAAGTTCAAATCTTATAAAATCATTTAACTTTATTACCAAAATTCCTCTATGCAACATTTTAAATTAACTACTTTCATCTCCAAATATTCAATTCCATCAGTTTCTTAAAACACAAAGTTACTTTAATTACCTCACTCCAAAACAATTACAATTCCTTTGTTTTATAAACTTCCTAATTACTTTCATTATTTGTTTAGTTTGATAAAATATTATTATTAAAAGCAGTTCCTACTGCATACATACATACATTGTTTACATGAAATACATAGTACAACCTAACCTATTACACAAACACAATTAACCTCACTACGAGTTTATTTACAATTTCTTCGTCATATCATATTGTTTATCACATCTCATTATATAAGTTAGCCAAGTCATTACCATAAACTAAAATAATTAAATGTTCATTCACTGTTTATTTAACCACCATCATCGTAAATTAGCCTGATGTATTTATAACACAACTCATCTTTATCTACATACATTACATTATTATTTAGATAATAGCTCGTTAACTCTGTGTCATTCGTTATACCTTAATAATCTATAGGATTATTTATTTTATAAACCTTGTCAACATTAGCTATTTTTGTCCAGTCTACCGTAATATTATTCGTTATCCCCAGGTAAGTGTTTATCATCTACAGTGGTATCATCCAAATAATCATCAATCTCTACTACAACCGGTAAGTATTTCATATCATTTATTTTTTCAAATTTTAAACTCTCTCTTAACTCCTTATAGCTTCTACTCAACGTAAACATCTCTATCATTCTCTCTCTCTCAAAATATTTTTCATCATCATGCCATTTCACATTTTCTCTACTAATCCACGCAGAGGGTACTGCTTTATTACTACACCATCTTGCTCTACCAGATGCACAAAAAAATCAAGGGACAATTATTTGTAGACTATACGTCTCCCAAATACACTCGTGAAGCATTTTCTTCACCCACAACCACATCATGGGAAAATTTTACCCCCTGCAACCCTCCTATCTGTAAACCCTCTCTACACTCTCTCTTTAACTCATCAACACTCACTAACATTCCATTATTAAATTCTACTCCCACTAAAACTTCATCAGCACTCTCAATATTCACAACCTTACTCTCTACCACCACATTTTTAGTTATATTGTCATTTTTCTCACGCCTACTTACCGTATTATATGTTAACTGATCGTCTTTATTTTTGTTTAATTGCTCGGTCTGTTCACCACTTTCTACCACCACTATACTATCATCCTTATCATTAGGCCTATTCACTGCCTTATTCTCTACCCCTATCACTTCAACTATGTTACCATCATTATTATTTGTCATATCTCCAACACTGTCACTTACCTTCTTATCCATTCCCTGATTTAATTTACTTTCTTGTTTACACTCTTCCCTTTGTTCTTTTCCTCTTTTGTTCGTCCTTTATGATCCTTAATAGTGTCATCACTATGCCTTTTCCATTCAGCGAATCCTATATTTTGTTCTTTCATTTGTCTAATGTCATCATTGAATCTACGCCAATCATCATCAGTCATTGTTTCCATATTCCTCCTCAACTCGTCCATGAATTCCATACTATTCCATGCCTCCCCTGATCCACTTACATTATTTTCACGTGCCTCTGCCATGTTTAAACAAAATTATTTATATTATAACCCTTAACGAACTACAACCCTCTTAATACACAATAATTACATTCCCTATCAATATACAAACGTAACCATAATAATCACATACGTTACACTACCCAAACATAACCTAGTCACTGACAAGTATATACGATAAATCTTACAAATACGCCATTACCAATTCCTATTTTCTGTGCTTAAAACAGGTCTACCTCGTATAAAGTTATACTCGGATCCTGGCAGTAGTCGTCATTTGTGAAATTACACCCAAATCATATTGATAAATTTAAAATAAAATATATTCTGCCAGAACCTTACCTGCAACTTTTCTCGCTGACTTACCTTTTTATAAATTCCAACAGAAGTTCAGGGCCGTCAACATATTTTTGAAGTTAAAATAAGTAAAACTTTTATACACTTCCTTAATTAAAACTGGATAATTTCGCAATCTGACTTCCCCCCAATTCAGAAGATTCCCGGAAATGTTAGACGAATTTTTCTGCACAGAACACTAGGAAATGGTAACGCTGAAATAACTTATAACTAACGCATATTTATGACGATTTAAACATTGTTTTATTTACTATAACAATGAACTTCTTTACTTTTCCAATATTTTGGTTAATAGGGTTACAATATTATAAATTCTATAGATCATACAAACCAGTAACGTTTCTTTCTCCCCCTTTATTCCATATTTGCCTCACACGCACTCGCTCTCACTCCCTTTATGTATTTGAATAAACCCCCGTTATTGAGCTCATTATGAATTTACTGTTTACTATAAACTTTTTTCCAATTATTATAAATTTCACTTTTACCTAACTGTAGGAAGTCCCCAGTATTGCGCACTATGTCTGCTCCATCTTCTTCACTTAACTCCCAGTTGTCATTCACTCCACTCTTTTTATACACTGTTCCTCCGGTTGAACCACTGTTTACTGTTGTTTTATTACGATACACTCTTTGGTAGACCTACTTTTAACTTTTTCGGTCTACCAAAGTTTTTCTGAGGCTACTGTGAAATTACGTCTGCACCATGTGATGAGTTGTAGAGAACTGCTCTGCTATGCGACGACTGACTGTGTGTGCGTTTGGTTGCCTACCCACCAGGTGTTAGGCGTTGCCGTCAGCTCACTCTCTGTTTTCTTTGTTCCCATCACATGTTCGGCTCTGGAATGTATGTACGTGACATTTCCGTGTGAAAGTTGGCCGAACCGTGTGCTCGTCCGCGGCAATGCGCACCCTCGCTGATAACTTGCGCTTTGGTAATATGCTGTGCCTTACACAGAGCTACAGTATGTGACCAAAAATATACTCAGGTTAAATAAAATGAAAAACTTTAAATTATAAACCCTCATTGGTTTGTACCGATACAATACCCCCCCCCCCAATGAGAGGGTTTCTGTCGAAACAGGAAAACTCTCATTGCCTAAAAGCCTAAGAGGACCAGCGAGGATATGGCGCCAACAACCCCCCTTAATCCTTATTACAATTATGGGTAACGTACCCCCTAGTCTGGTGACTGCGGTTGCACCTGCATGACTCTACTGGACTTCTTGTTAAGATCCCAACACCGCAAAGTCAGACAGGCACCCGCCACAGTATCACCAAACTACCAAACTCTGTAACAATTAAGAAAAAATTCTCAATAACTGGCTTTTCACCATACCACATCCTTAACTGATTTGTTTCCTCTTAGTCGTACTGGTTTGCCTTCTAGCAAAGTACTGGTTGTATATCTCAATGAACTACTTAAAGAAACAATATTTTGTAACACATGTATCCTTAACTTGAACATATTACATTTTCCTGTATTATATATTCTATATTATTTTTACTTCTGTAACCTATACACTTTAGGTTAGACACAACAAACAAAAATAAAAAAAATTTAAACGTCAAAATAATTCAACTTCATTTACCAACTCCAATTCAAGTTCCATTTTGATTTTAGTTACCAAGGTAGATTACTATTACTATCTATACATAATACATGTTTAAGACTCCTACACACTAACATAATCACATAATAGACATTAACCTTGAACATTAACATTGCTACATTAAACTAAACAATTCACCTTTAAATAACTTGTATAGCAAATTATAAACATTACAACTTGTACTTTTTTTTCAACCTTTAATTATTTATCATTTATTGTACCATTAAATTCTCCAAAAATTCAAATTTATTATCAACATTCATTTTACATCACATTTCAAATTCAAATTTTACCAAACATTACACACCTTACAGTTTTACTTTAGTTTCCAATTCTATTAAATCTTTCACTTGTTACATTTTATTATTACATTTCAACTATGAATTTCTATTAAGCATTTTCATCATTAATTTGTTCGGGTGATTCTCAGTCATTCACAGTGATTTGATTTATTGAATGGGCATTTAGATAACCTTACCCACCTTCTTCCTCCTAATAACCACCACTAATGGATTTACATAGGGTGACACCGATCCTCAATAACATTTACCTCCACTAAATTCTCTAACCCCACTTGAATCATTCTCCTCTTATTACAAAATACCTGATACCCTCTTTGTACCTAGGATGTATGTTCCCTTCCCTTATACTCATTCCCTAATTAGTTCCTGGCCTCTCCCAGGTAACTCCGCCAATGCTAATTTAAAACTATTCACCTCCCGCCACAACGCCTTGCGTTGAGGACTCCTTACCACACCACCCTCACTACAAAATTTCACCGCCACCTCTTTACTCTCCATTTACATCACTCACACTTTCTCTACATACATGCACTCCCGCTACTGTGTCCCTACTACTGACTCATTTCTGTATTACTTTTATTCCAAAAATGCTTATTATGTCTGACACCCATTTAAAATTAACTTTGACTGACTCAATTGCCTTATTGAAATAATTATCACCCAAACTCCCTCTTTTACAACATTTTACACTAATATGATCATGGAAAATTACACTGGAAATTTCATAACTACCTCAAATTAATTTAATCACCCAATTTAAAACCTTTTACACTCTTTTAATTTCATTGTTAAAACATCAAAATATTTTACTTTACTTCACTTCATTTTAAAATTCATACTTACATATGGTCAATCATACTCAAATACAACATGATTACTGTCATAAATTCAAAAATATAAACCTTCATTACAACAAATATAGCGTACATAACCATATGTACCTTCTGATACATTATAACAACCATATGACTCAACAACTACACACATTTTTACTTTTACTCATTTACTATTTATTATCAAGTTCAAATCTTATAAAATCATTTAACTTTATTACCAAAATTCCTCTATGCAACATTTTAAATTAACTACTTTCATCTCCAAATATTCAATTCCATCAGTTTCTTAAAACACAAAGTTACTTTAACTACCTCACTCCAAAACAATTACAATTCCTTTGTTTTATAAACTTCCTAATTACTTTCATTATTTGTTTAGTTTGATAAAATATTATTATTATTAAAAGCAGTTCCTACTGCATACATACATACATTGTTTACATGAAATACATAGTACAACCTAACCTATTACACAAACACAATTAACCTCACTACGAGTTTATTTACAATTTCTTCGTCATATCATATTGTTTACCACATCTCATTATATAAGTTAGCCAAGTCATTACCATAAACTAAAATAATTAAATGTTCATTCACTGTTTATTTAACCACCATCATCGTAAATTAGCCTGATGTATTTATAACACAACTCATCTTTATCTACATACATTACATTATTATTTAGATAATAGCTCGTTAACTCTGTGTCATTCGTTATACCTTAATAATCTATAGGATTATTTATTTTATAAACCTTGTCAACATTAGCTATTTTTGTCCAGTCTACCGTAATATTATTCGTTATCCCCAGGTAAGTGTTTATCATCTACAGTGGTATCATCCAAATAATCATCAATCTCTACTACAACCGGTAAGTATTTCATATCATCTATTTTTTCAAATTTTAAACTCTCTCTTAACTCCTTATAGCTTCTACTCAACGTAAACATCTCTATCATTCTCTCTCTCTCAAAATATTTTTCATCATCATGCCATTTCACATTTTCTCTACTAATCCACGCAGAGGGTACTGCTTTATTACTACACCATCTTGCTCTACCAGATGCACAAAAAAATCAAGGGACAATTATTTGTAGACTATACGTCTCCCAAATACACTCGTGAAGCATTTTCTTCACCCACAACCACATCATGGGAAAATTTTACCCCCTGCAACCCTCCTATCTGTAAACCCTCTCTACACTCTCTCTTTAACTCATCAACACTCACTAACATTCCATTATTAAATTCTACTCCCACTAAAACTTCATCAGCACTCTCAATATTCACAACCTTACTCTCTACCACCACATTTTTAGTTATATTGTCATTTTTCTCACGCCTACTTACCGTATTATATGTTAACTGATCGTCTTTATTTTTGTTTAATTGCTCGGTCTGTTCACCACTTTCTACCACCACTATACTATCATCCTTATCATTAGGCCTATTCACTGCCTTATTCTCTACCCCTATCACTTCAACTATGTTACCATCATTATTATTTGTCATATCTCCAACACTGTCACTTACCTTCTTATCCATTCCCTGATTTAATTTACTTTCTTGTTTACACTCTTCCCTTTGTTCTTTACCTCTTTTGTTCGTCCTTTATGATCCTTAATAGTGTCATCACTATGCCTTTTCCATTCAGCGAATCCTATATTTTGTTCTTTCATTTGTCTAATGTCATCATTGAATCTACGCCAATCATCATCAGTCATTGTTTCCATATTCCTCCTCAACTCGTCCATGAATTCCATACTATTCCATGCCTCCCCTGATCCACTTACATTATTTTCACGTGCCTCGGCCATGTTTAAACAAAATTATTTATATTATAACCCTTAACGAACTACAACCCTCTTAATACACAATAATTACATTCCCTATCAATATACAAACGTAACCATAATAATCACATACGTTACACTACCCAAACATAACCTAGTCACTGACAAGTATATACGATAAATCTTACAAATACGCCATTACCAATTCCTATTTTCTGTGCTTAAAACAGGTCTACCTCGTATAAAGTTATACTCGGATCCTGGCAGTAGTCGTCATTTGTGAAATTACACCCAAATCATATTGATAAATTTAAAATAAAATATATTCTGCCAGAACCTTACCTGCAACTTTTCTCGCTGACTTACCTTTTTATAAATTCCAACAGAAGTTCAGGGCCGTCAACATATTTTTGAAGTTAAAATAAGTAAAACTTTTATACACTTCCTTAATTAAAACTGGATAATTTCGCAATCTGACTTCCCCCCAATTCAGAAGATTCCCGGAAATGTTAGACGAATTTTTCTGCACAGAACACTAGGAAATGGTAACGCTGAAATAACTTATAACTAACGCATATTTATGACGATTTAAACATTGTTTTATTTACTATAACAATGAACTTCTTTACTTTTCCAATATTTTGGTTAATAGGGTTACAATATTATAAATTCTATAGATCATACAAACCAGTAACGTTTCTTTCTCCCCCTTTATTCCATATTTGCCTCACACGCACTCGCTCTCACTCCCTTTACGTATTTGAATAAACCCCCGTTATTGAGCTCATTATGAATTTACTGTTTACTATAAACTTTTTTCCAATTATTATAAATTTCACTTTTACCTAACTGTAGGAAGTCCCCGGTATTGCGCACTATGTCTGCTCCATCTTCATCACTTAACTCCCAGTTGTCATTCACTCCACTCTTTTTATACACTGTTCCTCCAGTTGAACCACTGTTTACTGTTGTTTTATTACGATACACTCTTTGGTAGACCTACTTTTAACTTTTTTGGTCTACCAAAGATTTTCTGAGGCTACTGTGAAATTACGTCTGCACCATGTGATGAGTTGTAGAGAACTGCTCTGCTATGCGACGACTGACTGTGTGTGCGTTTGGTTGCCTACCCGCCAGGTGTTAGGCGTTGCCGTCAGCTCACACTCTGTTTTCTTTGTTCCCATCACATGTTCGGCTCTGGAATGTATGTACGTGACATTTCCGTGTGAAAGTTGGCCGAACCGTGTGCTCGTCCGCGGCAATGCGCACCCTTGCTGATAACTTGCGCTTTGGTAATATGCTGTGCCTTACACAGAGCTACAGTATGTGACCAAAAATATACTCAGGTTAAATAAAATGAAAAACTTTAAATTATAAACCCTCATTGGTTTGTACCGATACAATACCCCCCCCCCCAATGAGAGGGTTTCTGTCGAAACAGGAAAACTCTCATTGCCTAAAAGCCTAAGAGGACCAGCGAGGATATGGCGCCAACAACCCCCCTTAATCCTTATTACAATCATGGGTAACGTACCCCCTAGTCTGGTGACTGCGGTTGCACCTGCATGACTCTACTGGACTTCTTGTTAAGATCCCAACACCGCAAAGTCAGACAGGCACCCGCCACAGTATCACCAAACTACCAAACTCTGTAACAATTAAGAAAAAATTCTCAATAACTGGCTTTTCACCATACCACATCCTTAACTGATTTGTTTCCTCTTAGTCGTACTGGTTTGCCTTCTAGCAAAGTACTGGTTGTATATCTCAATGAACTACTTAAAGAAACAATATTTTGTAACACATGTATCCTTAACTTGAACATATTACATTTTCCTGTATTATATATTCTATATTATTTTTACTTCTGTAACCTATACACTTTAGGTTAGACACAACAAACAAAAATAAAAAAAATTTAAACGTCAAAATAATTCAACTTCATTTACCAACTCCAATTCAAGTTCCATTTTGATTTTAGTTACCAAGGTAGATTACTATTACTATCTATACATAATACATGTTTAAGACTCCTACACACTAACATAATCACATAATAGACATTAACCTTGAACATTAACATTGCTACATTAAACTAAACAATTCACCTTTAAATAACTTGTATAGCAAATTATAAACATTACAACTTGTACTTTTTTTTCAACCTTTAATTATTTATCATTTATTGTACCATTAAATTCTCCAAAAATTCAAATTTATTATCAACATTCATTTTACATCACATTTCAAATTCAAATTTTACCAAACATTACACACCTTACAGTTTTACTTTAGTTTCCAATTCTATTAAATCTTTCACTTGTTACATTTTATTATTACATTTCAACTATGAATTTCTATTAAGCATTTTCATCATTAATTTGTTCGGGTGATTCTCAGTCATTCACAGTGATTTGATTTATTGAATGGGCATTTAGATAACCTTACCCACCTTCTTCCTCCTAATAACCACCACTAATGGATTTACATAGGGTGACACCGATCCTCAATAACATTTACCTCCACTAAATTCTCTAACCCCACTTGAATCATTCTCCTCTTATTACAAAATACCTGATACCCTCTTTGTACCTAGGATGTATGTTCCCTTCCCTTATACTCATTCCCTAATTAGTTCCTGGCCTCTCCCAGGTAACTCCGCCAATGCTAATTTAAAACTATTCACCTCCCGCCACAACGCCTTGCGTTGAGGACTCCTTACCACACCACCCTCACTACAAAATTTCACCGCCACCTCTTTACTCTCCATTTACATCACTCACACTTTCTCTACATACATGCACTCCCGCTACTGTGTCCCTACTACTGACTCATTTCTGTATTACTTTTATTCCAAAAATGCTTATTATGTCTGACACCCATTTAAAATTAACTTTGACTGACTCAATTGCCTTATTGAAATAATTATCACCCAAACTCCCTCTTTTACAACATTTTACACTAATATGATCATGGAAAATTACACTGGAAATTTCATAACTACCTCAAATTAATTTAATCACCCAATTTAAAACCTTTTACACTCTTTTAATTTCATTGTTAAAACATCAAAATATTTTACTTTACTTCACTTCATTTTAAAATTCATACTTACATATGGTCAATCATACTCAAATACAACATGATTACTGTCATAAATTCAAAAATATAAACCTTCATTACAACAAATATAGCGTACATAACCATATGTACCTTCTGATACATTATAACAACCATATGACTCAACAACTACACACATTTTTACTTTTACTCATTTACTATTTATTATCAAGTTCAAATCTTATAAAATCATTTAACTTTATTACCAAAATTCCTCTATGCAACATTTTAAATTAACTACTTTCATCTCCAAATATTCAATTCCATCAGTTTCTTAAAACACAAAGTTACTTTAACTACCTCACTCCAAAACAATTACAATTCCTTTGTTTTATAAACTTCCTAATTACTTTCATTATTTGTTTAGTTTGATAAAATATTATTATTATTAAAAGCAGTTCCTACTGCATACATACATACATTGTTTACATGAAATACATAGTACAACCTAACCTATTACACAAACACAATTAACCTCACTACGAGTTTATTTACAATTTCTTCGTCATATCATATTGTTTACCACATCTCATTATATAAGTTAGCCAAGTCATTACCATAAACTAAAATAATTAAATGTTCATTCACTGTTTATTTAACCACCATCATCGTAAATTAGCCTGATGTATTTATAACACAACTCATCTTTATCTACATACATTACATTATTATTTAGATAATAGCTCGTTAACTCTGTGTCATTCGTTATACCTTAATAATCTATAGGATTATTTATTTTATAAACCTTGTCAACATTAGCTATTTTTGTCCAGTCTACCGTAATATTATTCGTTATCCCCAGGTAAGTGTTTATCATCTACAGTGGTATCATCCAAATAATCATCAATCTCTACTACAACCGGTAAGTATTTCATATCATCTATTTTTTCAAATTTTAAACTCTCTCTTAACTCCTTATAGCTTCTACTCAACGTAAACATCTCTATCATTCTCTCTCTCTCAAAATATTTTTCATCATCATGCCATTTCACATTTTCTCTACTAATCCACGCAGAGGGTACTGCTTTATTACTACACCATCTTGCTCTACCAGATGCACAAAAAAATCAAGGGACAATTATTTGTAGACTATACGTCTCCCAAATACACTCGTGAAGCATTTTCTTCACCCACAACCACATCATGGGAAAATTTTACCCCCTGCAACCCTCCTATCTGTAAACCCTCTCTACACTCTCTCTTTAACTCATCAACACTCACTAACATTCCATTATTAAATTCTACTCCCACTAAAACTTCATCAGCACTCTCAATATTCACAACCTTACTCTCTACCACCACATTTTTAGTTATATTGTCATTTTTCTCACGCCTACTTACCGTATTATATGTTAACTGATCGTCTTTATTTTTGTTTAATTGCTCGGTCTGTTCACCACTTTCTACCACCACTATACTATCATCCTTATCATTAGGCCTATTCACTGCCTTATTCTCTACCCCTATCACTTCAACTATGTTACCATCATTATTATTTGTCATATCTCCAACACTGTCACTTACCTTCTTATCCATTCCCTGATTTAATTTACTTTATTGTTTACACTCTTCCCTTTGTTCTCTTACCTCTTTTGTTCGTCCTTTATGATCCTTAATAGTGTCATCACTATGCCTTTTCCATTCAGCGAATCCTATATTTTGTTCTTTCATTTGTCTAATGTCATCATTGAATCTACGCCAATCATCATCAGTCATTGTTTCCATATTCCTCCTCAACTCGTCCATGAATTCCATACTATTCCATGCCTCCCCTGATCCACTTACATTATTTTCACGTGCCTCGGCCATGTTTAAACAAAATTATTTATATTATAACCCTTAACGAACTACAACCCTCTTAATACACAATAATTACATTCCCTATCAATATACAAACGTAACCATAATAATCACATACGTTACACTACCCAAACATAACCTAGTCACTGACAAGTATATACGATAAATCTTACAAATACGCCATTACCAATTCCTATTTTCTGTGCTTAAAACAGGTCTACCTCGTATAAAGTTATACTCGGATCCTGGCAGTAGTCGTCATTTGTGAAATTACACCCAAATCATATTGATAAATTTAAAATAAAATATATTCTGCCAGAACCTTACCTGCAACTTTTCTCGCTGACTTACCTTTTTATAAATTCCAACAGAAGTTCAGGGCCGTCAACATATTTTTGAAGTTAAAATAAGTAAAACTTTTATACACTTCCTTAATTAAAACTGGATAATTTCGCAATCTGACTTCCCCCCAATTCAGAAGATTCCCGGAAATGTTAGACGAATTTTTCTGCACAGAACACTAGGAAATGGTAACGCTGAAATAACTTATAACTAACGCATATTTATGACGATTTAAACATTGTTTTATTTACTATAACAATGAACTTCTTTACTTTTCCAATATTTTGGTTAATAGGGTTACAATATTATAAATTCTATAGATCATACAAACCAGTAACGTTTCTTTCTCCCCCTTTATTCCATATTTGCCTCACACGCACTCGCTCTCACTCCCTTTACGTATTTGAATAAACCCCCGTTATTGAGCTCATTATGAATTTACTGTTTACTATAAACTTTTTTCCAATTATTATAAATTTCACTTTTACCTAACTGTAGGAAGTCCCCGGTATTGCGCACTATGTCTGCTCCATCTTCTTCACTTAACTCCCAGTTGTCATTCACTCCACTCTTTTTATACACTGTTCCTCCAGTTGAACCACTGTTTACTGTTGTTTTATTACGATACACTCTTTGGTAGACCTACTTTTAACTTTTTTGGTCTACCAAAGATTTTCTGAGGCTACTGTGAAATTACGTCTGCACCATGTGATGAGTTGTAGAGAACTGCTCTGCTATGCGACGACTGACTGTGTGTGCGTTTGGTTGCCTACCCGCCAGGTGTTAGGCGTTGCCGTCAGCTCACACTCTGTTTTCTTTGTTCCCATCACATGTTCGGCTCTGGAATGTATGTACGTGACATTTCCGTGTGAAAGTTGGCCGAACCGTGTGCTCGTCCGCGGCAATGCGCACCCTTGCTGATAACTTGCGCTTTGGTAATATGCTGTGCCTTACACAGAGCTACAGTATGTGACCAAAAATATACTCAGGTTAAATAAAATGAAAAACTTTAAATTATAAACCCTCATTGGTTTGTACCGATACAATACCCCCCCCCCAATGAGAGGGTTTCTGTCGAAACAGGAAAACTCTCATTGCCTAAAAGCCTAAGAGGACCAGCGAGGATATGGCGCCAACAACCCCCCTTAATCCTTATTACAATCATGGGTAACGTACCCCCTAGTCTGGTGACTGCGGTTGCACCTGCATGACTCTACTGGACTTCTTGTTAAGATCCCAACACCGCAAAGTCAGACAGGCACCCGCCACAGTATCACCAAACTACCAAACTCTGTAACAATTAAGAAAAAATTCTCAATAACTGGCTTTTCACCATACCACATCCTTAACTGATTTGTTTCCTCTTAGTCGTACTGGTTTGCCTTCTAGCAAAGTACTGGTTGTATATCTCAATGAACTACTTAAAGAAACAATATTTTGTAACACATGTATCCTTAACTTGAACATATTACATTTTCCTGTATTATATATTCTATATTATTTTTACTTCTGTAACCTATACACTTTAGGTTAGACACAACAAACAAAAATAAAAAAAATTTAAACGTCAAAATAATTCAACTTCATTTACCAACTCCAATTCAAGTTCCATTTTGATTTTAGTTACCAAGGTAGATTACTATTACTATCTATACATAATACATGTTTAAGACTCCTACACACTAACATAATCACATAATAGACATTAACCTTGAACATTAACATTGCTACATTAAACTAAACAATTCACCTTTAAATAACTTGTATAGCAAATTATAAACATTACAACTTGTACTTTTTTTTCAACCTTTAATTATTTATCATTTATTGTACCATTAAATTCTCCAAAAATTCAAATTTATTATCAACATTCATTTTACATCACATTTCAAATTCAAATTTTACCAAACATTACACACCTTACAGTTTTACTTTAGTTTCCAATTCTATTAAATCTTTCACTTGTTACATTTTATTATTACATTTCAACTATGAATTTCTATTAAGCATTTTCATCATTAATTTGTTCGGGTGATTCTCAGTCATTCACAGTGATTTGATTTATTGAATGGGCATTTAGATAACCTTACCCACCTTCTTCCTCCTAATAACCACCACTAATGGATTTACATAGGGTGACACCGATCCTCAATAACATTTACCTCCACTAAATTCTCTAACCCCACTTGAATCATTCTCCTCTTATTACAAAATACCTGATACCCTCTTTGTACCTAGGATGTATGTTCCCTTCCCTTATACTCATTCCCTAATTAGTTCCTGGCCTCTCCCAGGTAACTCCGCCAATGCTAATTTAAAACTATTCACCTCCCGCCACAACGCCTTGCGTTGAGGACTCCTTACCACACCACCCTCACTACAAAATTTCACCGCCACCTCTTTACTCTCCATTTACATCACTCACACTTTCTCTACATACATGCACTCCCGCTACTGTGTCCCTACTACTGACTCATTTCTGTATTACTTTTATTCCAAAAATGCTTATTATGTCTGACACCCATTTAAAATTAACTTTGACTGACTCAATTGCCTTATTGAAATAATTATCACCCAAACTCCCTCTTTTACAACATTTTACACTAATATGATCATGGAAAATTACACTGGAAATTTCATAACTACCTCAAATTAATTTAATCACCCAATTTAAAACCTTTTACACTCTTTTAATTTCATTGTTAAAACATCAAAATATTTTACTTTACTTCACTTCATTTTAAAATTCATACTTACATATGGTCAATCATACTCAAATACAACATGATTACTGTCATAAATTCAAAAATATAAACCTTCATTACAACAAATATAGCGTACATAACCATATGTACCTTCTGATACATTATAACAACCATATGACTCAACAACTACACACATTTTTACTTTTACTCATTTACTATTTATTATCAAGTTCAAATCTTATAAAATCATTTAACTTTATTACCAAAATTCCTCTATGCAACATTTTAAATTAACTACTTTCATCTCCAAATATTCAATTCCATCAGTTTCTTAAAACACAAAGTTACTTTAACTACCTCACTCCAAAACAATTACAATTCCTTTGTTTTATAAACTTCCTAATTACTTTCATTATTTGTTTAGTTTGATAAAATATTATTATTATTAAAAGCAGTTCCTACTGCATACATACATACATTGTTTAAATGAAATATATAGTACACCCTAACCTATTACACAAACACAATTAACCTCACTACGAGTTTATTTACAATTTCTTCGTCATATCATATTGTTTACCACATCTCATTATATAAGTTAGCCAAGTCATTACCATAAACTAAAATAATTAAATGTTCATTCACTGTTTATTTAACCACCATCATCGTAAATTAGCCTGATGTATTTATAACACAACTCATCTTTATCTACATACATTACATTATTATTTAGATAATAGCTCGTTAACTCTGTGTCATTCGTTATACCTTAATAATCTATAGGATTATTTATTTTATAAACCTTGTCAACATTAGCTATTTTTGTCCAGTCTACCGTAATATTATTCGTTATCCCCAGGTAAGTGTTTATCATCTACAGTGGTATCATCCAAATAATCATCAATCTCTACTACAACCGGTAAGTATTTCATATCATCTATTTTTTCAAATTTTAAACTCTCTCTTAACTCCTTATAGCTTCTACTCAACGTAAACATCTCTATCATTCTCTCTCTCTCAAAATATTTTTCATCATCATGCCATTTCACATTTTCTCTACTAATCCACGCAGAGGGTACTGCTTTATTACTACACCATCTTGCTCTACCAGATGCACAAAAAAATCAAGGGACAATTATTTGTAGACTATACGTCTCCCAAATACACTCGTGAAGCATTTTCTTCACCCACAACCACATCATGGGAAAATTTTACCCCCTGCAACCCTCCTATCTGTAAACCCTCTCTACACTCTCTCTTTAACTCATCAACACTCACTAACATTCCATTATTAAATTCTACTCCCACTAAAACTTCATCAGCACTCTCAATATTCACAACCTTACTCTCTACCACCACATTTTTAGTTATATTGTCATTTTTCTCACGCCTACTTACCGTATTATATGTTAACTGATCGTCTTTATTTTTGTTTAATTGCTCGGTCTGTTCACCACTTTCTACCACCACTATACTATCATCCTTATCATTAGGCCTATTCACTGCCTTATTCTCTACCCCTATCACTTCAACTATGTTACCATCATTATTATTTGTCATATCTCCAACACTGTCACTTACCTTCTTATCCATTCCCTGATTTAATTTACTTTCTTGTTTACACTCTTCCCTTTGTTCTTTACCTCTTTTGTTCGTCCTTTATGATCCTTAATAGTGTCATCACTATGCCTTTTCCATTCAGCGAATCCTATATTTTGTTCTTTCATTTGTCTAATGTCATCATTGAATCTACGCCAATCATCATCAGTCATTGTTTCCATATTCCTCCTCAACTCGTCCATGAATTCCATACTATTCCATGCCTCCCCTGATCCACTTACATTATTTTCACGTGCCTCGGCCATGTTTAAACAAAATTATTTATATTATAACCCTTAACGAACTACAACCCTCTTAATACACAATAATTACATTCCCTATCAATATACAAACGTAACCATAATAATCACATACGTTACACTACCCAAACATAACCTAGTCACTGACAAGTATATACGATAAATCTTACAAATACGCCATTACCAATTCCTATTTTCTGTGCTTAAAACAGGTCTACCTCGTATAAAGTTATACTCGGATCCTGGCAGTAGTCGTCATTTGTGAAATTACACCCAAATCATATTGATAAATTTAAAATAAAATATATTCTGCCAGAACCTTACCTGCAACTTTTCTCGCTGACTTACCTTTTTATAAATTCCAACAGAAGTTCAGGGCCGTCAACATATTTTTGAAGTTAAAATAAGTAAAACTTTTATACACTTCCTTAATTAAAACTGGATAATTTCGCAATCTGACTTCCCCCCAATTCAGAAGATTCCCGGAAATGTTAGACGAATTTTTCTGCACAGAACACTAGGAAATGGTAACGCTGAAATAACTTATAACTAACGCATATTTATGACGATTTAAACATTGTTTTATTTACTATAACAATGAACTTCTTTACTTTTCCAATATTTTGGTTAATAGGGTTACAATATTATAAATTCTATAGATCATACAAACCAGTAACGTTTCTTTCTCCCCCTTTATTCCATATTTGCCTCACACGCACTCGCTCTCACTCCCTTTACGTATTTGAATAAACCCCCGTTATTGAGCTCATTATGAATTTACTGTTTACTATAAACTTTTTTCCAATTATTATAAATTTCACTTTTACCTAACTGTAGGAAGTCCCCGGTATTGCGCACTATGTCTGCTCCATCTTCATCACTTAACTCCCAGTTGTCATTCACTCCACTCTTTTTATACACTGTTCCTCCAGTTGAACCACTGTTTACTGTTGTTTTATTACGATACACTCTTTGGTAGACCTACTTTTAACTTTTTTGGTCTACCAAAGATTTTCTGAGGCTACTGTGAAATTACGTCTGCACCATGTGATGAGTTGTAGAGAACTGCTCTGCTATGCGACGACTGACTGTGTGTGCGTTTGGTTGCCTACCCGCCAGGTGTTAGGCGTTGCCGTCAGCTCACACTCTGTTTTCTTTGTTCCCATCACATGTTCGGCTCTGGAATGTATGTACGTGACATTTCCGTGTGAAATTTGGCCGAACCGTGTGCTCGTCCGCGGCAATGCGCACCCTTGCTGATAACTTGCGCTTTGGTAATATGCTGTGCCTTACACAGAGCTACAGTATGTGACCAAAAATATACTCAGGTTAAATAAAATGAAAAACTTTAAATTATAAACCCTCATTGGTTTGTACCGATACAATACCCCCCCCCCCCAATGAGAGGGTTTCTGTCGAAACAGGAAAACTCTCATTGCCTAAAAGCCTAAGAGGACCAGCGAGGATATGGCGCCAACAACCCCCCTTAATCCTTATTACAATCATGGGTAACGTACCCCCTAGTCTGGTGACTGCGGTTGCACCTGCATGACTCTACTGGACTTCTTGTTAAGATCCCAACACCGCAAAGTCAGACAGGCACCCGCCACAGTATCACCAAACTACCAAACTCTGTAACAATTAAGAAAAAATTCTCAATAACTGGCTTTTCACCATACCACATCCTTAACTGATTTGTTTCCTCTTAGTCGTACTGGTTTGCCTTCTAGCAAAGTACTGGTTGTATATCTCAATGAACTACTTAAAGAAACAATATTTTGTAACACATGTATCCTTAACTTGAACATATTACATTTTCCTGTATTATATATTCTATATTATTTTTACTTCTGTAACCTATACACTTTAGGTTAGACACAACAAACAAAAATAAAAAAAATTTAAACGTCAAAATAATTCAACTTCATTTACCAACTCCAATTCAAGTTCCATTTTGATTTTAGTTACCAAGGTAGATTACTATTACTATCTATACATAATACATGTTTAAGACTCCTACACACTAACATAATCACATAATAGACATTAACCTTGAACATTAACATTGCTACATTAAACTAAACAATTCACCTTTAAATAACTTGTATAGCAAATTATAAACATTACAACTTGTACTTTTTTTTCAACCTTTAATTATTTATCATTTATTGTACCATTAAATTCTCCAAAAATTCAAATTTATTATCAACATTCATTTTACATCACATTTCAAATTCAAATTTTACCAAACATTACACACCTTACAGTTTTACTTTAGTTTCCAATTCTATTAAATCTTTCACTTGTTACATTTTATTATTACATTTCAACTATGAATTTCTATTAAGCATTTTCATCATTAATTTGTTCGGGTGATTCTCAGTCATTCACAGTGATTTGATTTATTGAATGGGCATTTAGATAACCTTACCCACCTTCTTCCTCCTAATAACCACCACTAATGGATTTACATAGGGTGACACCGATCCTCAATAACATTTACCTCCACTAAATTCTCTAACCCCACTTGAATCATTCTCCTCTTATTACAAAATACCTGATACCCTCTTTGTACCTAGGATGTATGTTCCCTTCCCTTATACTCATTCCCTAATTAGTTCCTGGCCTCTCCCAGGTAACTCCGCCAATGCTAATTTAAAACTATTCACCTCCCGCCACAACGCCTTGCGTTGAGGACTCCTTACCACACCACCCTCACTACAAAATTTCACCGCCACCTCTTTACTCTCCATTTACATCACTCACACTTTCTCTACATACATGCACTCCCGCTACTGTGTCCCTACTACTGACTCATTTCTGTATTACTTTTATTCCAAAAATGCTTATTATGTCTGACACCCATTTAAAATTAACTTTGACTGACTCAATTGCCTTATTGAAATAATTATCACCCAAACTCCCTCTTTTACAACATTTTACACTAATATGATCATGGAAAATTACACTGGAAATTTCATAACTACCTCAAATTAATTTAATCACCCAATTTAAAACCTTTTACACTCTTTTAATTTCATTGTTAAAACATCAAAATATTTTACTTTACTTCACTTCATTTTAAAATTCATACTTACATATGGTCAATCATACTCAAATACAACATGATTACTGTCATAAATTCAAAAATATAAACCTTCATTACAACAAATATAGCGTACATAACCATATGTACCTTCTGATACATTATAACAACCATATGACTCAACAACTACACACATTTTTACTTTTACTCATTTACTATTTATTATCAAGTTCAAATCTTATAAAATCATTTAACTTTATTACCAAAATTCCTCTATGCAACATTTTAAATTAACTACTTTCATCTCCAAATATTCAATTCCATCAGTTTCTTAAAACACAAAGTTACTTTAACTACCTCACTCCAAAACAATTACAATTCCTTTGTTTTATAAACTTCCTAATTACTTTCATTATTTGTTTAGTTTGATAAAATATTATTATTATTAAAAGCAGTTCCTACTGCATACATACATACATTGTTTACATGAAATACATAGTACAACCTAACCTATTACACAAACACAATTAACCTCACTACGAGTTTATTTACAATTTCTTCGTCATATCATATTGTTTACCACATCTCATTATATAAGTTAGCCAAGTCATTACCATAAACTAAAATAATTAAATGTTCATTCACTGTTTATTTAACCACCATCATCGTAAATTAGCCTGATGTATTTATAACACAACTCATCTTTATCTACATACATTACATTATTATTTAGATAATAGCTCGTTAACTCTGTGTCATTCGTTATACCTTAATAATCTATAGGATTATTTATTTTATAAACCTTGTCAACATTAGCTATTTTTGTCCAGTCTACCGTAATATTATTCGTTATCCCCAGGTAAGTGTTTATCATCTACAGTGGTATCATCCAAATAATCATCAATCTCTACTACAACCGGTAAGTATTTCATATCATCTATTTTTTCAAATTTTAAACTCTCTCTTAACTCCTTATAGCTTCTACTCAACGTAAACATCTCTATCATTCTCTCTCTCTCAAAATATTTTTCATCATCATGCCATTTCACATTTTCTCTACTAATCCACGCAGAGGGTACTGCTTTATTACTACACCATCTTGCTCTACCAGATGCACAAAAAAATCAAGGGACAATTATTTGTAGACTATACGTCTCCCAAATACACTCGTGAAGCATTTTCTTCACCCACAACCACATCATGGGAAAATTTTACCCCCTGCAACCCTCCTATCTGTAAACCCTCTCTACACTCTCTCTTTAACTCATCAACACTCACTAACATTCCATTATTAAATTCTACTCCCACTAAAACTTCATCAGCACTCTCAATATTCACAACCTTACTCTCTACCACCACATTTTTAGTTATATTGTCATTTTTCTCACGCCTACTTACCGTATTATATGTTAACTGATCGTCTTTATTTTTGTTTAATTGCTCGGTCTGTTCACCACTTTCTACCACCACTATACTATCATCCTTATCATTAGGCCTATTCACTGCCTTATTCTCTACCCCTATCACTTCAACTATGTTACCATCATTATTATTTGTCATATCTCCAACACTGTCACTTACCTTCTTATCCATTCCCTGATTTAATTTACTTTATTGTTTACACTCTTCCCTTTGTTCTCTTACCTCTTTTGTTCGTCCTTTATGATCCTTAATAGTGTCATCACTATGCCTTTTCCATTCAGCGAATCCTATATTTTGTTCTTTCATTTGTCTAATGTCATCATTGAATCTACGCCAATCATCATCAGTCATTGTTTCCATATTCCTCCTCAACTCGTCCATGAATTCCATACTATTCCATGCCTCCCCTGATCCACTTACATTATTTTCACGTGCCTCGGCCATGTTTAAACAAAATTATTTATATTATAACCCTTAACGAACTACAACCCTCTTAATACACAATAATTACATTCCCTATCAATATACAAACGTAACCATAATAATCACATACGTTACACTACCCAAACATAACCTAGTCACTGACAAGTATATACGATAAATCTTACAAATACGCCATTACCAATTCCTATTTTCTGTGCTTAAAACAGGTCTACCTCGTATAAAGTTATACTCGGATCCTGGCAGTAGTCGTCATTTGTGAAATTACACCCAAATCATATTGATAAATTTAAAATAAAATATATTCTGCCAGAACCTTACCTGCAACTTTTCTCGCTGACTTACCTTTTTATAAATTCCAACAGAAGTTCAGGGCCGTCAACATATTTTTGAAGTTAAAATAAGTAAAACTTTTATACACTTCCTTAATTAAAACTGGATAATTTCGCAATCTGACTTCCCCCCAATTCAGAAGATTCCCGGAAATGTTAGACGAATTTTTCTGCACAGAACACTAGGAAATGGTAACGCTGAAATAACTTATAACTAACGCATATTTATGACGATTTAAACATTGTTTTATTTACTATAACAATGAACTTCTTTACTTTTCCAATATTTTGGTTAATAGGGTTACAATATTATAAATTCTATAGATCATACAAACCAGTAACGTTTCTTTCTCCCCCTTTATTCCATATTTGCCTCACACGCACTCGCTCTCACTCCCTTTACGTATTTGAATAAACCCCCGTTATTGAGCTCATTATGAATTTACTGTTTACTATAAACTTTTTTCCAATTATTATAAATTTCACTTTTACCTAACTGTAGGAAGTCCCCGGTATTGCGCACTATGTCTGCTCCATCTTCTTCACTTAACTCCCAGTTGTCATTCACTCCACTCTTTTTATACACTGTTCCTCCAGTTGAACCACTGTTTACTGTTGTTTTATTACGATACACTCTTTGGTAGACCTACTTTTAACTTTTTTGGTCTACCAAAGATTTTCTGAGGCTACTGTGAAATTACGTCTGCACCATGTGATGAGTTGTAGAGAACTGCTCTGCTATGCGACGACTGACTGTGTGTGCGTTTGGTTGCCTACCCGCCAGGTGTTAGGCGTTGCCGTCAGCTCACACTCTGTTTTCTTTGTTCCCATCACATGTTCGGCTCTGGAATGTATGTACGTGACATTTCCGTGTGAAAGTTGGCCGAACCGTGTGCTCGTCCGCGGCAATGCGCACCCTTGCTGATAACTTGCGCTTTGGTAATATGCTGTGCCTTACACAGAGCTACAGTATGTGACCAAAAATATACTCAGGTTAAATAAAATGAAAAACTTTAAATTATAAACCCTCATTGGTTTGTACCGATACAATACCCCCCCCCCAATGAGAGGGTTTCTGTCGAAACAGGAAAACTCTCATTGCCTAAAAGCCTAAGAGGACCAGCGAGGATATGGCGCCAACAACCCCCCTTAATCCTTATTACAATCATGGGTAACGTACCCCCTAGTCTGGTGACTGCGGTTGCACCTGCATGACTCTACTGGACTTCTTGTTAAGATCCCAACACCGCAAAGTCAGACAGGCACCCGCCACAGTATCACCAAACTACCAAACTCTGTAACAATTAAGAAAAAATTCTCAATAACTGGCTTTTCACCATACCACATCCTTAACTGATTTGTTTCCTCTTAGTCGTACTGGTTTGCCTTCTAGCAAAGTACTGGTTGTATATCTCAATGAACTACTTAAAGAAACAATATTTTGTAACACATGTATCCTTAACTTGAACATATTACATTTTCCTGTATTATATATTCTATATTATTTTTACTTCTGTAACCTATACACTTTAGGTTAGACACAACAAACAAAAATAAAAAAAATTTAAACGTCAAAATAATTCAACTTCATTTACCAACTCCAATTCAAGTTCCATTTTGATTTTAGTTACCAAGGTAGATTACTATTACTATCTATACATAATACATGTTTAAGACTCCTACACACTAACATAATCACATAATAGACATTAACCTTGAACATTAACATTGCTACATTAAACTAAACAATTCACCTTTAAATAACTTGTATAGCAAATTATAAACATTACAACTTGTACTTTTTTTTCAACCTTTAATTATTTATCATTTATTGTACCATTAAATTCTCCAAAAATTCAAATTTATTATCAACATTCATTTTACATCACATTTCAAATTCAAATTTTACCAAACATTACACACCTTACAGTTTTACTTTAGTTTCCAATTCTATTAAATCTTTCACTTGTTACATTTTATTATTACATTTCAACTATGAATTTCTATTAAGCATTTTCATCATTAATTTGTTCGGGTGATTCTCAGTCATTCACAGTGATTTGATTTATTGAATGGGCATTTAGATAACCTTACCCACCTTCTTCCTCCTAATAACCACCACTAATGGATTTACATAGGGTGACACCGATCCTCAATAACATTTACCTCCACTAAATTCTCTAACCCCACTTGAATCATTCTCCTCTTATTACAAAATACCTGATACCCTCTTTGTACCTAGGATGTATGTTCCCTTCCCTTATACTCATTCCCTAATTAGTTCCTGGCCTCTCCCAGGTAACTCCGCCAATGCTAATTTAAAACTATTCACCTCCCGCCACAACGCCTTGCGTTGAGGACTCCTTACCACACCACCCTCACTACAAAATTTCACCGCCACCTCTTTACTCTCCATTTACATCACTCACACTTTCTCTACATACATGCACTCCCGCTACTGTGTCCCTACTACTGACTCATTTCTGTATTACTTTTATTCCAAAAATGCTTATTATGTCTGACACCCATTTAAAATTAACTTTGACTGACTCAATTGCCTTATTGAAATAATTATCACCCAAACTCCCTCTTTTACAACATTTTACACTAATATGATCATGGAAAATTACACTGGAAATTTCATAACTACCTCAAATTAATTTAATCACCCAATTTAAAACCTTTTACACTCTTTTAATTTCATTGTTAAAACATCAAAATATTTTACTTTACTTCACTTCATTTTAAAATTCATACTTACATATGGTCAATCATACTCAAATACAACGTGATTACTGTCATAAATTCAAAAATATAAACCTTCATTACAACAAATATAGCGTACATAACCATATGTACCTTCTGATACATTATAACAACCATATGACTCAACAACTACACACATTTTTACTTTTACTCATTTACTATTTATTATCAAGTTCAAATCTTATAAAATCATTTAACTTTATTACCAAAATTCCTCTATGCAACATTTTAAATTAACTACTTTCATCTCCAAATATTCAATTCCATCAGTTTCTTAAAACACAAAGTTACTTTAACTACCTCACTCCAAAACAATTACAATTCCTTTGTTTTATAAACTTCCTAATTACTTTCATTATTTGTTTAGTTTGATAAAATATTATTATTATTAAAAGCAGTTCCTACTGCATACATTGTTTACATGAAATACATAGTACAACCTAACCTATTACACAAACACAATTAACCTCACTACGAGTTTATTTACAATTTCTTCGTCATATCATATTGTTTACCACATCTCATTATATAAGTTAGCCAAGTCATTACCATAAACTAAAATAATTAAATGTTCATTCACTGTTTATTTAACCACCATCATCGTAAATTAGCCTGATGTATTTATAACACAACTCATCTTTATCTACATACATTACATTATTATTTAGATAATAGCTCGTTAACTCTGTGTCATTCGTTATACCTTAATAATCTATAGGATTATTTATTTTATAAACCTTGTCAACATTAGCTATTTTTGTCCAGTCTACCGTAATATTATTCGTTATCCCCAGGTAAGTGTTTATCATCTACAGTGGTATCATCCAAATAATCATCAATCTCTACTACAACCGGTAAGTATTTCATATCATCTATTTTTTCAAATTTTAAACTCTCTCTTAACTCCTTATAGCTTCTACTCAACGTAAACATCTCTATCATTCTCTCTCTCTCAAAATATTTTTCATCATCATGCCATTTCACATTTTCTCTACTAATCCACGCAGAGGGTACTGCTTTATTACTACACCATCTTGCTCTACCAGATGCACAAAAAAATCAAGGGACAATTATTTGTAGACTATACGTCTCCCAAATACACTCGTGAAGCATTTTCTTCACCCACAACCACATCATGGGAAAATTTTACCCCCTGCAACCCTCCTATCTGTAAACCCTCTCTACACTCTCTCTTTAACTCATCAACACTCACTAACATTCCATTATTAAATTCTACTCCCACTAAAACTTCATCAGCACTCTCAATATTCACAACCTTACTCTCTACTACCACATTTTTAGTTATATTGTCATTTTTCTCACGCCTACTTACCGTATTATATGTTAACTGATCGTCTTTATTTTTGTTTAATTGCTCGGTCTGTTCACCACTTTCTACCACCACTATACTATCATCCTTATCATTAGGCCTATTCACTGCCTTATTCTCTACCCCTATCACTTCAACTATGTTACCATCATTATTATTTGTCATATCTCCAACACTGTCACTTACCTTCTTATCCATTCCCTGATTTAATTTACTTTCTTGTTTACACTCTTCCCTTTGTTCTTTACCTCTTTTGTTCGTCCTTTATGATCCTTAATAGTGTCATCACTATGCCTTTTCCATTCAGCGAATCCTATATTTTGTTCTTTCATTTGTCTAATGTCATCATTGAATCTACGCCAATCATCATCAGTCATTGTTTCCATATTCCTCCTCAACTCGTCCATGAATTCCATACTATTCCATGCCTCCCCTGATCCACTTACATTATTTTCACGTGCCTCGGCCATGTTTAAACAAAATTATTTATATTATAACCCTTAACGAACTACAACCCTCTTAATACACAATAATTACATTCCCTATCAATATACAAACGTAACCATAATAATCACATACGTTACACTACCCAAACATAACCTAGTCACTGACAAGTATATACGATAAATCTTACAAATACGCCATTACCAATTCCTATTTTCTGTGCTTAAAACAGGTCTACCTCGTATAAAGTTATACTCGGATCCTGGCAGTAGTCGTCATTTGTGAAATTACACCCAAATCATATTGATAAATTTAAAATAAAATATATTCTGCCAGAACCTTACCTGCAACTTTTCTCGCTGACTTACCTTTTTATAAATTCCAACAGAAGTTCAGGGCCGTCAACATATTTTTGAAGTTAAAATAAGTAAAACTTTTATACACTTCCTTAATTAAAACTGGATAATTTCGCAATCTGACTTCCCCCCAATTCAGAAGATTCCCGGAAATGTTAGACGAATTTTTCTGCACAGAACACTAGGAAATGGTAACGCTGAAATAACTTATAACTAACGCATATTTATGACGATTTAAACATTGTTTTATTTACTATAACAATGAACTTCTTTACTTTTCCAATATTTTGGTTAATAGGGTTACAATATTATAAATTCTATAGATCATACAAACCAGTAACGTTTCTTTCTCCCCCTTTATTCCATATTTGCCTCACACGCACTCGCTCTCACTCCCTTTACGTATTTGAATAAACCCCCGTTATTGAGCTCATTATGAATTTACTGTTTACTATAAACTTTTTTCCAATTATTATAAATTTCACTTTTACCTAACTGTAGGAAGTCCCCGGTATTGCGCACTATGTCTGCTCCATCTTCTTCACTTAACTCCCAGTTGTCATTCACTCCACTCTTTTTATACACTGTTCCTCCAGTTGAACCACTGTTTACTGTTGTTTTATTACGATACACTCTTTGGTAGACCTACTTTTAACTTTTTTGGTCTACCAAAGATTTTCTGAGGCTACTGTGAAATTACGTCTGCACCATGTGATGAGTTGTAGAGAACTGCTCTGCTATGCGACGACTGACTGTGTGTGCGTTTGGTTGCCTACCCGCCAGGTGTTAGGCGTTGCCGTCAGCTCACACTCTGTTTTCTTTGTTCCCATCACATGTTCGGCTCTGGAATGTATGTACGTGACATTTCCGTGTGAAAGTTGGCCGAACCGTGTGCTCGTCCGCGGCAATGCGCACCCTTGCTGATAACTTGCGCTTTGGTAATATGCTGTGCCTTACACAGAGCTACAGTATGTGACCAAAAATATACTCAGGTTAAATAAAATGAAAAACTTTAAATTATAAACCCTCATTGGTTTGTACCGATACAATACCCCCCCCCCCCAATGAGAGGGTTTCTGTCGAAACAGGAAAACTCTCATTGCCTAAAAGCCTAAGAGGACCAGCGAGGATATGGCGCCAACAACCCCCCTTAATCCTTATTACAATCATGGGTAACGTACCCCCTAGTCTGGTGACTGCGGTTGCACCTGCATGACTCTACTGGACTTCTTGTTAAGATCCCAACACCGCAAAGTCAGACAGGCACCCGCCACAGTATCACCAAACTACCAAACTCTGTAACAATTAAGAAAAAATTCTCAATAACTGGCTTTTCACCATACCACATCCTTAACTGATTTGTTTCCTCTTAGTCGTACTGGTTTGCCTTCTAGCAAAGTACTGGTTGTATATCTCAATGAACTACTTAAAGAAACAATATTTTGTAACACATGTATCCTTAACTTGAACATATTACATTTTCCTGTATTATATATTCTATATTATTTTTACTTCTGTAACCTATACACTTTAGGTTAGACACAACAAACAAAAATAAAAAAAATTTAAACGTCAAAATAATTCAACTTCATTTACCAACTCCAATTCAAGTTCCATTTTGATTTTAGTTACCAAGGTAGATTACTATTACTATCTATACATAATACATGTTTAAGACTCCTACACACTAACATAATCACATAATAGACATTAACCTTGAACATTAACATTGCTACATTAAACTAAACAATTCACCTTTAAATAACTTGTATAGCAAATTATAAACATTACAAATTGTACTTTTTTTTCAACCTTTAATTATTTATCATTTATTGTACCATTAAATTCTCCAAAAATTCAAATTTATTATCAACATTCATTTTACATCACATTTCAAATTCAAATTTTACCAAACATTACACACCTTACAGTTTTACTTTAGTTTCCAATTCTATTAAATCTTTCACTTGTTACATTTTATTATTACATTTCAACTATGAATTTCTATTAAGCATTTTCATCATTAATTTGTTTGGGTGATTCTCAGTCATTCACAGTGATTTGATTTATTGAATGGGCATTTAGATAACCTTACCCACCTTCTTCCTCCTAATAACCACCACTAATGGATTTACATAGGGTGACACCGATCCTCAATAACATTTACCTCCACTAAATTCTCTAACTCCACTTGAATCATTCTCCTCTTATTACAAAATACCTGATACCCTCTTTGTACCTAGGATGTATGTTCCCTTCCCTTATACTCATTCCCTAATTAGTTCCTGGCCTCTCCCAGGTAACTCCGCCAATGCTAATTTAAAACTATTCACCTCCCGCCACAACGCCTTGCGTTGAGGACTCCTTACCACACCACCCTCACTACAAAATTTCACCGCCACCTCTTTACTCTCCATTTACATCACTCACACTTTCTCTACATACATGCACTCCCGCTACTGTGTCCCTACTACTGACTCATTTCTGTATTACTTTTATTCCAAAAATGCTTATTATGTCTGACACCCATTTAAAATTAACTTTGACTGACTCAATTGCCTTATTGAAATAATTATCACCCAAACTCCCTCTTTTACAACATTTTACACTAATATGATCATGGAAAATTACACTGGAAATTTCATAACTACCTCAAATTAATTTAATCACCCAATTTAAAACCTTTTACACTCTTTTAATTTCATTGTTAAAACATCAAAATATTTTACTTTACTTCACTTCATTTTAAAATTCATACTTACATATGGTCAATCATACTCAAATACAACATGATTACTGTCATAAATTAAAAAATATAAACCTTCATTACAACAAATATAGCGTACATAACCATATGTACCTTCTGATACATGATAACAACCATATGACTCAACAACTACACACATTTTTACTTTTACTCATTTACTATTTATTATCAAGTTCAAATCTTATAAAATCATTTAACTTTATTACCAAAATTCCTCTATGCAACATTTTAAATTAACTACTTTCATCTCCAATTATTCAATTCCATCAGTTTCTTAAAACACATAGTTACTTTAATTACCTCACTCCAAAACAATTACAATTCCTTTGTTTTATAAACTTCCTAATTACTTTCATTATTTGTTTAGTTTGATAAAATATTATTATTATTAAAAGCAGTTCCTACTGCATACATTGTTTACATGAAATACATAGTACAACCTAACCTATTACACAAACACAATTAACCTCACTACGAGTTTATTTACAATTTCTTCGTCATATCATATTGTTTACCACACCTCATTATATAAGTTAGCCAAGTCATTACCATAAACTAAAATAATTAAATGTTCATTCACTGTTTATTTAACCACCATCAT
Organism: Magicicada septendecula; assembly: GCA_034769895.1. Lineage (NCBI taxonomy): Eukaryota > Metazoa > Arthropoda > Insecta > Hemiptera > Cicadidae > Magicicada > Magicicada septendecula. Next base: position 1,205,968 of record JAWRYS010001911.1, on the reverse strand, counting down.
CGTAAATTAGCCTGATGTATTTATAACACAACTCATCTTTATCTACATACATTACATTATTATTTAGATAATAGCTCGTTAACTCTGTGTCATTCGTTATACCTTAATAATCTATAGGATTATTTATTTTATAAACCATGTCAACATTAGCTATTTTTGTCCAGTCTACCGTAATATTATTCGTTATCCCCAGGTAAGTGTTTATCATCTACAGTGGTATCATCCAAATAATCATCAATCTCTACTACAACCGTTAAGTATTTCATATCATTTATTTTTTCAAATTTTAAACTCTCTCTTAACTCCTTATAGCTTCTACTCAACGTAAACATCTCTATCATTCTCTCTCTCTCAAAATATTTTTCATCATCATGCCATTTCACATTTTCTCTACTAATCCACGCAGAGCGTACTGCTTTATTACTACACCATCTTGCTCTACCAGATGCACAAAAAAATCAAGGGACAATTATTTGTAGACTATATGTCTCCCAAATACACTCGTGAAGCATTTTCTTCACCCACAACCACATCATGGGAAAATTTTACCCCCTGCAACCCTCCTATCTGTTAACCCTCTCTACACTCTCTCTTTAACTCATCAACACTCACTAACATTCCATTATTAAATTCTACTCCCACTAAAACTTCATCAGCACTCTCAATATTCACAACCTTACTCTCTACCACCACATTTTTAGTTATATTGTCATTTTTCTCACGCCTACTTACCGTATTATATGTTAACTGATCGTCTTTATTTTTGTTTAATTGCTCGGTCTGTTCACCACTTTCTACCACCACTATACTATCATCCTTATCATTAGGCCTATTCACTGCCTTATTCTCTACCCCTATCACTTCAACTATGTTACCATCATTATTATTTGTCATATCTCCAACACTGTCACTTACCTTCTTATCCATTCCCTGATTTAATTTACTTTCTTGTTTACACTCTTCCCTTTGTTCTCTTACCTCTTTTGTTCGTCCTTTATGATCCTTAATAGTGTCATCACTATGTCTTTTCCATTCAGCGAATCCTATATTTTGTTCTTTCATTTGTCTAATGTCATCATTGAATCTACGCCAATCATCATCAGTCATTGTTTCCATATTCCTCCTCAACTCGTCCATGAATTCCATACTATTCCATGCCTCCCCTGATCCACTTACATTATTTTCACGTGCCTCGGCCATGTTTAAACAAAATTATTTATATTATAACCCTTAACGAACTACAACCCTCTTAATACACAATAATTACATTCCCTATCAATATACAAACGTAACCATAATAATCACATACGTTACACTACCCAAACATAACCTAGTCACTGACAAGTATATACGATAAATCTTACAAATACGCCATTACCAATTCCTATTTTCTGTGCTTAATACAGGTCTACCTCGTATAAAGTTATACTCGGATCCTGGCAGTAGTCGTCATTTGTGAAATTACACCCAAATCATATTGCTAAATTTAAAATAAAATATATTCTGCCAGAACCTTACCTGCAACTTTTCTCGCTGACTTACCTTTTTATAAATTCCAACAGAAGTTCAGGGCCGTCAACATATTTTTGAAGTTAAAATAAGTAAAACTTTTATACACTTCCTTAATTAAAACTGGATAATTTCGCAATCTGACTTCCCCCCAATTCAGAAGATTCCCGGAAATGTTAGACGAATTTTTCTGCACAGAACACTAGGAAATGGTAACGCTGAAATAACTTATAACTAACGCATATTTATGACGATTTAAACATTGTTTTATTTACTATAACAATGAACTTCTTTACTTTTCCAATATTTTGGTTAATAGGGTTACAATATTATAAATTCTATAGATCATACAAACCAGTAACGTTTCTTTCTCCCCCTTTATTCCATATTTGCCTCACACGCACTCGCTCTCACCCTCTTTATGTATTTGAATAAACCCCCGTTATTGAGCTCATTATGAATTTACTGTTTACTATAAACTTTTTTCCAATTATTATAAATTTCAGTTTTACCTAACTGTAGTAAGTCCCCAGTATTGCGCACTATGTCTGCTCCATCTTCTTCACTTAACTCCCAGTTGTCATTCACTCCACTCTTTTTATACACTGTTCCTCCGGTTGAACCACTGTTTACTGTTGTTTTATTACGATACACTCTTTGGTAGACCTACTTTTAACTTTTTCGGTCTACCAAAGTTTTTCTGAGGCTACTGTGAAATTACGTCTGCACCATGTGATGAGTTGTAGAGAACTGCTCTGCTATGCGACGACTGACTGTGTGTGCGTTTGGTTGCCTACCCACCAGGTGTTAGGCGTTGCCGTCAGCTCACACTCTGTTTTCTTTGTTCCCATCACATGTTCGGCTCTGGAATGTATGCACGTGACATTTCCGTGTGAAAGTTGGCCGAACCGTGTGCTTGTCCGCGCCAATGCGCACCCTTGCTGATAACTTGCGCTTTGGTAATATGCTGTGCCTTACACAGAGCTACAGTATGTGACCAAAAATATACTCAGGTTAAATAAAATGAAAAACTTTAAATTATAAACCCTCATTGGTTTGTACCGATACAATACCCCCCCCCCCAATGAGAGGGTTTCTGTCGAAACAGGAAAACTCTCATTGCCTAAGAGGACCAGCGAGGATATGGCGCCAACAACCCCCCTTTAATCCTTATTACAATCATGGGTAACGTACCCCCTAGTCTGGTGACTGCGGTTGCACCTGCATGACTCTACTGGACTTCTTGTTAAGATCCCAACACCGCAAAGTCAGACAGGCACCCGCCACAGTATCACCAAACTACCAAACTCTGTAACAATTAAGAAAAAATTCTCAATAACTGGCTTTTCACCATACCACATCCTTAACTGATTTGTTTCCTCTTAGTCGTACTGGTTTGCCTTCTAGCAAAGTACTGGTTGTATATCTCAATGAACTACTTAAAGAAACAATATTTTGTAACACATGTATCCTTAACTTGAACATATTACATTTTCCTGTATTATATATTCTATATTATTTTTACTTCTGTAACCTATACACTTTAGGTTAGACACAACAAACAAAAATAAAAAAAATTTAAACGTCAAAATAATTCAACTTCATTTACCAACTCCAATTCAAGTTCCATTTTGATTTTAGTTACCAAGGTAGATTACTATTACTATCTATACATAATACATGTTTAAGACTCCTACACACTAACATAATCACATAATAGACATTAACCTTGAACATTAACATTGCTACATTAAACTAAACAATTCACCTTTAAATAACTTGTATAGCAAATTATAAACATTACAAATTGTACTTTTTTTTCAACCTTTAATTATTTATCATTTATTGTACCATTAAATTCTCCAAAAATTCAAATTTATTATCAACATTCATTTTACATCACATTTCAAATTCAAATTTTACCAAACATTACACACCTTACAGTTTTACTTTAGTTTCCAATTCTATTAAATCTTTCACTTGTTACATTTTATTATTACATTTCAACTATGAATTTCTATTAAGCATTTTCATCATTAATTTGTTTGGGTGATTCTCAGTCATTCACAGTGATTTGATTTATTGAATGGGCATTTAGATAACCTTACCCACCTTCTTCCTCCTAATAACCACCACTAATGGATTTACATAGGGTGACACCGATCCTCAATAACATTTACCTCCACTAAATTCTCTAACTCCACTTGAATCATTCTCCTCTTATTACAAAATACCTGATACCCTCTTTGTACCTAGGATGTATGTTCCCTTCCCTTATACTCATTCCCTAATTAGTTCCTGGCCTCTCCCAGGTAACTCCGCCAATGCTAATTTAAAACTATTCACCTCCCGCCACAACGCCTTGCGTTGAGGACTCCTTACCACACCACCCTCACTACAAAATTTCACCGCCACCTCTTTACTCTCCATTTACATCACTCACACTTTCTCTACATACATGCACTCCCGCTACTGTGTCCCTACTACTGACTCATTTCTGTATTACTTTTATTCCAAAAATGCTTATTATGTCTGACACCCATTTAAAATTAACTTTGACTGACTCAATTGCCTTATTGAAATAATTATCACCCAAACTCCCTCTTTTACAACATTTTACACTAATATGATCATGGAAAATTACACTGGAAATTTCATAACTACCTCAAATTAATTTAATCACCCAATTTAAAACCTTTTACACTCTTTTAATTTCATTGTTAAAACATCAAAATATTTTACTTTACTTCACTTCATTTTAAAATTCATACTTACATATGGTCAATCATACTCAAATACAACATGATTACTGTCATAAATTAAAAAATATAAACCTTCATTACAACAAATATAGCGTACATAACCATATGTACCTTCTGATACATGATAACAACCATATGACTCAACAACTACACACATTTTTACTTTTACTCATTTACTATTTATTATCAAGTTCAAATCTTATAAAATCATTTAACTTTATTACCAAAATTCCTCTATGCAACATTTTAAATTAACTACTTTCATCTCCAATTATTCAATTCCATCAGTTTCTTAAAACACATAGTTACTTTAATTACCTCACTCCAAAACAATTACAATTCCTTTGTTTTATAAACTTCCTAATTACTTTCATTATTTGTTTAGTTTGATAAAATATTATTATTATTAAAAGCAGTTCCTACTGCATACATTGTTTACATGAAATACATAGTACAACCTAACCTATTACACAAACACAATTAACCTCACTACGAGTTTATTTACAATTTCTTCGTCATATCATATTGTTTACCACACCTCATTATATAAGTTAGCCAAGTCATTACCATAAACTAAAATAATTAAATGTTCATTCACTGTTTATTTAACCACCATCATCGTAAATTAGCCTGATGTATTTATAACACAACTCATCTTTATCTACATACATTACATTATTATTTAGATAATAGCTCGTTAACTCTGTGTCATTTGTTATACCTTAATAATCTATAGGATTATTTATTTCATAAACCTTGTCAACATTAGCTATTTTTGTCCAGTCTACCGTAATATTATTCGTTATCCCCAGTTAAGTGTTTATCATCTACAGTGGTATCATCCAAATAATCATCAATCTCTACTACAACGGGTAAGTATTTCGTATCATCTATTTTTTCAAATTTTAACCTCTCTCTTAACTCTTCATAGCTTCTACTCAACGTAAACATCTCTATCATTCACTCTCTCTCAAAATATTTCTCATCATCATGCCATTTCACATTTTCTCTACTAATCCACGCAGAGGGTACTGCTTTATTACTACACTATCTGGCTCTACCAGATGCACAAAAAAATCAAGAGACAATTATTTGTAGACCATAAGTCTCCCAAATACACTCGTGAAGCATTTTCTTCACCCACAACCACATCATGGGAAAATTTTACCCCCTGCAACCCTCCTATCTGTAAACCCTCTCTACACTCTCTGTTTAACTCATCAACACTCACTAACATTCCATTATTAAACTCTACTCCCACTAAAACTTCATGAGCACTCTCAATATTCACAACCTTACTCTCTACCACCACATTTTTAATTATATTGTCATTTTTCTCACCCCTACTTACCGTATTATATGTTAACTGATCGTCTTTATTTTCGTTTAATTGCTCGGTCTGTTCACCGCTTTCTACCACCTTACTATACTATCATCCTTATCATTAGGCCTATTCACTGCCTTATTCTCTACCCCTATCACTTCAACTATGTTACCATCATTATTATTTGTCATATCTCCAACACTGTCACTTACCTTCTTATCCATTCCCTGATTTAATTTACTTTCTTGTTTACACTCTTCCCTTTGTTCTCTTACCTCTTTTGTTCGTCCTTTATGATCCTTAATAGTGTCATCACTATGCCTTTTCCATTCAGCGAATCCTATATTTTGTTCTTTCATTTGTCTAATGTCATCATCGAATCTACGCCAATCATCATCAGTCATTGTTTCCATAATCCTCCTCAACTCGTCCATGAATTCCATACTATTCCATGCCTCCCCTGATCCACTTACATTATTTTCACGTGCCTCAGCCATGTTTAAACAAAATTATTTATATTATAACCCTTAACGAACTACAACCCTCTTAATACACAATAATTACATTCCCTATCAATATACAAACGTAACCATAATAATCACATACGTTACACTACCCAAACATAACCTAGTCACTGACAAGTATATACGATAAATCTTACAAATACGCCATTACCAATTCCTATTTTCTGTGCTTAAAACAGGTCTACCTCGTATAAAATTATACTCGGATCCTGGCAGTAGTCGTCATTTGTGAAATTACACCCAAATCATATTGATAAATTTAAAATGAAATATATTCTGCCAGAACCTTACCTGCAACTTTTCTCGCTGACTTACCTTTTTATAAATTCCAACAGAAGTTCAGGGCCGTCAACATATTTTTGAAGTTAAAATAAGTAAAACTTTTACACACTTCCTTAATTAAAACTGGATAATTTCGCAATCTGACTTCCCCCCAATTCAGAAGATTCCCGGAAATGTTAGACGAATTTTTCTGCACAGAACACTAGGAAATGGTAACGCTGAAATAACTTATAACTAACGCATATTTATGACGATTTAAACATTGTTTTATTTACTATAACAATGAACTTCTTTACTTTTCCAATATTTTGGTTAATAGGGTTACAATATTATAAATTCTATAGATCATACAAACCAGTAACGTTTCTTTCTCCCCCTTTATTCCATATTTGCCTCACACGCACTCGCTCTCACTCCCTTTACGTATTTGAATAAACCCCCGTTATTGAGCTCATTATGAATTTACTGTTTACTATAAACTTTTTTCCAATTATTATAAATTTCACTTTTACCTAACTGTAGGAAGTCCCCGGTATTGCGCACTATGTCTGCTCCATCTTCTTCACTTAACTCCCAGTTGTCATTCACTCCACTCTTTTTATACACTGTTCCTCCAGTTGAACCACTGTTTACTGTTGTTTTATTACGATACACTCTTTGGTAGACCTACTTTTAACTTTTTTGGTCTACCAAAGATTTTCTGAGGCTACTGTGAAATTACGTCTGCACCGTGTGATGAGTTGTAGAGAACTGCACTGCTATGCGACGACTGACTGTGTGTGCGTTTGGTTGCCTACCCGCCAGGTGTTAGGCGTTGCCGTCAGCTCACACTCTGTTTTCTTTGTTCCCATCACATGTTCGGCTCTGGAATGTATGTACGTGACATTTCCGTGTGAAAGTTGGCCGAACCGTGTGCTCGTCCGCGGCAATGCGCACCCTTGCTGATAACTTGCGCTTTGGTAATATGCTGTGCCTTACACAGAGCTACAGTATGTGACCAAAAATATACTCAGGTTAAATAAAATGAAAAACTTTAAATTATAAACCCTCATTGGTTTGTACCGATACAATACCCCCCCCCAATGAGAGGGTTTCTGTCGAAACAGGAAAACTCTCATTGCCTAAGAGGACCAGCGAGGATATGGCGCCAACAACCCCCCTTTAATCCTTATTACAATCATGGGTAACGTACCCCCTAGTCTGGTGACTGCGGTTGCACCTGCATGACTCTACTGGACTTCTTGTTAAGATCCCAACACCGCAAAGTCAGACAGGCACCCGCCACAGTATCACCAAACTACCAAACTCTGTAACAATTAAGAAAAAATTCTCAATAACTGGCTTTTCACCATACCACATCCTTAACTGATTTGTTTCCTCTTAGTCGTACTGGTTTGCCTTCTAGCAAAGTACTGGTTGTATATCTCAATGAACTACTTAAAGAAACAATATTTTGTAACACATGTATCCTTAACTTGAACATATTACATTTTCCTGTATTATATATTCTATATTATTTTTACTTCTGTAACCTATACACTTTAGGTTAGACACAACAAACAAAAATAAAAAAAATTTAAACGTCAAAATAATTCAACTTCATTTACCAACTCCAATTCAAGTTCCATTTTGATTTTAGTTACCAAGGTAGATTACTATTACTATCTATACATAATACATGTTTAAGACTCCTACACACTAACATAATCACATAATAGACATTAACCTTGAACATTAACATTGCTACATTAAACTAAACAATTCACCTTTAAATAACTTGTATAGCAAATTATAAACATTACAAATTGTACTTTTTTTCAACCTTTAATTATTTATCATTTATTGTACCATTAAATTCTCCAAAAATTCAAATTTATTATCAACATTCATTTAAATCACATTTCAAATTCAAATTTTACCAAACATTACACACCTTACATTTTTACTTTAGTTTCCAATTCTATTAAATCTTTCACTTGTTACATTTTATTATTACATTTCAACTATGAATTTCTATTAAGCATTTTCATCATTAATTTGTTTGGGTGATTCTCAGTCATTCACAGTGATTTGATTTATTGAATGGGCATTTAGATAACCTTACCCACCTTCTTCCTCCTAATAACCACCACTAATGGATTTACATAGGGTGACACCGATCCTCAATAACATTTACCTCCACTAAATTCTCTAACTCCACTTGAATCATTCTCCTCTTATTACAAAATACCTGATACCCTCTTTGTACCTAGGATGTATGTTGCCTTCCCTTATACTCATTCCCTAATTAGTTCCTGGCCTCTCCCAGGTAACTCCGCCAATGCTAATTTAAAACTATTCACCTCCCGCCACAACGCCTTGCGTTGAGGACTCCTTACCACACCACCCTCACTACAAAATTTCACCGCCACCTCTTTACTCTCCATTTACATCACTCACACTTTCTCTACATACATGCACTCCCGCTACTGTGTCCCTACTACTGACTCATTTCTGTATTACTTTTATTCCAAAAATGCTTATTATGTCTGACACCCATTTAAAATTAACTTTGACTGACTCAATTGCCTTGTTGAAATAATTATCACCCAAACTCCCTCTTTTACAACATTTTACACTAATATGATCATGGAAAATTACACTGGAAATTTCATAACTACCTCAAATTAATTTAATCACCCAATTTAAAACCTTTTACACTCTTTTAATTTCATTGTTAAAACATCAAAATATTTTACTTTACTTCACTTCATTTTAAAATTCATACTTACATATGGTCAATCATACTCAAATACAACATGATTACTGTCATAAATTAAAAATATAAACCTTCATTACAACAAATATAGCGTACATAACCATATGTACCTTCTGATACATGATAACAACCATATGACTCAACAACTACACACATTTTTACTTTTACTCATTTACTATTTATTATCAAGTTCAAATCTTATAAAATCATTTAACTTTATTACCAAAATTCCTCTATGCAACATTTTAAATTAACTACTTTCATCTCCAATTATTCAATTCCATCAGTTTCTTAAAACACATAGTTACTTTAATTACCTCACTCCAAAACAATTACAATTCCTTTGTTTTATAAACTTCCTAATTACTTTCATTATTTGTTTAGTTTGATAAAATATTATTATTATTAAAAGCAGTTCCTACTGCATACATTGTTTACATGAAATACATAGTACAACCTAACCTATTACACAAACACAATTAACCTCACTACGAGTTTATTTACAATTTCTTCGTCATATCATATTGTTTACCACACCTCATTATATAAGTTAGCCAAGTCATTACCATAAACTAAAATAATTAAATGTTCATTCACTGTTTATTTAACCACCATCATCGTAAATTAGCCTGATGTATTTATAACACAACTCATCTTTATCTACATACATTACATTATTATTTAGATAATAGCTCGTTAACTCTGTGTCATTTGTTATACCTTAATAATCTATAGGATTATTTATTTCATAAACCTTGTCAACATTAGCTATTTTTGTCCAGTCTACCGTAATATTATTCGTTATCCCCAGTTAAGTGTTTATCATCTACAGTGGTATCATCCAAATAATCATCAATCTCTACTACAACGGGTAAGTATTTCGTATCATCTATTTTTTCAAATTTTAACCTCTCTCTTAACTCTTCATAGCTTCTACTCAACGTAAACATCTCTATCATTCTCTCTCTCTCTCAAAATATTTCTCATCATCATGCCATTTCACATTTTCTCTACTAATCCACGCAGAGGGTACTGCTTTATTACTACACTATCTGGCTCTACCAGATGCACAAAAAAATCAAGAGACAATTATTTGTAGACCATAAGTCTCCCAAATACACTCGTGAAGCATTTTCTTCACCCACAACCACATCATGGGAAAATTTTACCCCCTGCAACCCTCCTATCTGTAAACCCTCTCTACACTCTCTGTTTAACTCATCAACACTCACTAACATTCCATTATTAAACTCTACTCCCACTAAAACTTCATCAGCACTCTCAATATTCACAACCTTACTCTCTACCACCACATTTTTAATTATATTGTCATTTTTCTCACCCCTACTTACCGTATTATATGTTAACTGATCGTCTTTATTTTCGTTTAATTGCTCGGTCTGTTCACCACTTTCTACCACCTTACTATACTATCATCCTTATCATTAGGCCTATTCACTGCCTTATTCTCTACCCCTATCACTTCAACTATGTTACCATCATTATTATTTGTCATATCTCCAACACTGTCACTTACCTTCTTATCCATTCCCTGATTTAATTTACTTTCTTGTTTACACTCTTCCCTTTGTTCTCTTACCTCTTTTGTTCGTCCTTTATGATCCTTAATAGTGTCATCACTATGCCTTTTCCATTCAGCGAATCCTATATTTTGTTCTTTCATTTGTCTAATGTCATCATCGAATCTACGCCAATCATCATCAGTCATTGTTTCCATAATCCTCCTCAACTCGTCCATGAATTCCATACTATTCCATGCCTCCCCTGATCCACTTACATTATTTTCACGTGCCTCAGCCATGTTTAAACAAAATTATTTATATTATAACCCTTAACGAACTACAACCCTCTTAATAACAATAATTACATTCCTTATCAATATACAAACGTAACCATAATAATCATACGTTACACTACCCAAACATAACCTAGTCACTTACATAAATATATACGATAAATCTTACAAATACGCCATTACCAATTCCTATTTTCTGTGCTTAAAACAGGTCTACCTCATATAAAGTTATACTCGGATCCTGGCAGTAGTCGTCATTTGTGAAATTACACCCAAATCATATTGATAAATTTAAAATAAAATATATTCTGCCAGAACCTTACCTGCGAACTTTTCTCGCTGACTTACCTTTTTATAAATTCCAACAGAAGTTCAGGGCCGCCAACATATTTTTTAAGTTAAAATAAGTAAAACTTTTATACACTTCCTTAATTAAAACTGGATAAATTTACAATCTGACTTCCCCCCAATTCAAAAGATTCCCGGAAATGTTAGACGAATTTTTCTGCACAGAACACTAGGAAATGGTAACGATGAAATAATTTATAACTAACACATATTTATGACGATTTAAACATTGTTTTATTTACTATAACAATGAACTTCTTTACTTTTCCAATATTTTGGTTAATAGGGTTACAATATTATAAATTCTATAGATCATACAAACCAGTAACGTTTCTTTCTCCCCCTTTATTCCATATTTGCCTCACACGCACACGCTCTCACTCCCTTTACATATTTGAATAAACCCCCGTTATTGAGATCATTATGAATTTACTGTTTATTATAAACGTTTGGTCAATTATAAATTTCACTTTTACCTAACTGTAGGAAGTCCCCGGTATTGCGCACTATGTCTGCTCCATCTTCTTCACTTAACTCCCAGTTTTCATTCACTCCACTCTTTTTATGCACTGTTCCTCCGGTTGAACCACTGTTTACTGTTGTTTTATTACGATACACTCTTTGGTAGACCTACTTTTAACTTTTTCGGTCTACCAAAGTTTTTCTGAGGCTACTGTGAAATTACGTCTGCACCGTGTGATGAGTTGTAGAGAACTGCACTGCTATGCGACGACTGACTGTGTGTGCGTTTGGTTGCCTACCCGCGAGGTGTTAGGCATTGCCGTCAGCTCACAGTCTGTGTTTCTTTGTTCCCATCACATGTTCGGCTCTGGAATGTATGTACGTGACATTTCCGTGTGAAAGTTGGCCAAACCGTGCGCTCGTCCACGGGAATGCGCATCCTTCCTGATAACTTGCGCTTTGGTAATATGCTGTGCCTTACACGGAGCTACAGTCCGTGACCAAAAATATACTCAGGTTAAATAAAATTAAAACTTTAAATTATAAACCCTCATCGGTTTGTACCGTTACAGTGTGTGTGTGTGTGTGTTAATAATAATTTATTACAGTCATTGACAATGACACATACAAATACACATTTAAACGTATGTGAGGTCAACATAATAAAATTAACAAATGTCTTTGTATAAGTAACTTATTTAATGAATAAAATTTCATGTTGTTTGTAACAATTTTTACTTTAAAGGGGACCTTATAATCAAAACATATTTTGATGTGTTTTTTTGAGCTACAATGTAGTTAGCTAATTTTTAAATATTTCTTTCGCAGCCAGAGACAACAGATCGCAAATATAGCCAAAACATCAGGTGTGATGAAAGTGATAATGAAGTCACAGCCAGTGTTGTGAGTACTTAAATTATACTTTTTAATACTAATGTTTATCAGACTTTTGTTAATAACTGATATGACTTAAATTTATTTAATTTGTAAATTTTTTTTAGGCATCAGCAAGACCTCAAAAAGCTATAGACAAACCTCAGAAATCTCCAAATCAGCCTTGTTGGTCAGCTGGTATGTATAAAATAACTGATTGGAAAAATAAGTGTAACAAACTAACTGAAAAATTACTAATTAATGTAGTTACCGTACGGGCCTGACTTATGAGACGATACTGAATTTTATGAGTTCTGTGAGAAAGATAATTAAATGGTCTAAATGGCTATTTTACATTAGATGATAATCATCATCATTCCTGCATCTCCTAAGTGGAGCATAGGGCATCAATGAACTTCCGCCACCGGACTCTGTTCCGCGCCATCGTCTTGATCTCGGGCCAGGTCTTCCCTCCTTTCTCCATCCCTTCCGCTATTACACTCCTCCTCCATGTGTTCCTTGGTCTGCCTCTTCTCCTGCTACCTTGTGGGTTCCATTCCAGGGCTTGTCTTGCTATGTTGTCTCCATCTCGTCGTAATGTATGCCCAATCCACTTCCATTTCCTACGACGCATCTCAATGTCAATGGGTGTTTGATGGGTTCTTCTCCACAGCTCTTCATTGGAGATAACTTGTGGCCACCATATCCTCAGGATATTCCGCAAACTTCTGTTCACGAATGCATTAGATGATAAAGTACCTCATTATCTTTAGTCCCCACTCGTCATACTTATTTTCTTCTTCTACTTCTCCCCCACCTCCTTGTTGCCTCAAAATTCATTTTCAGTACTGGTACTGGAATCAGAATTATAACTAGACTCTTTCCATAAAATGTCATCCTCATTCTTCCACTTGCCTCTCAGAGTCAGTGCATTGTTTCAATTTATTAACCAGTATAGTTCTTCCATAAGTGATCCTTAAATGGTTTATTAACAACCACATCTAGAACTTGAAGCTGAGAAGTAGTCCCCACAGACATTGTAACAAGATCAGTTTCATATTTGCAACCAGCTTCTTTGTTTTCTTAGTAGTGTGACCATAAAATGCGTAAGAATTTAATGCTTCTCTGCCCTAGTAAAACACCTGGTCATCATCTCCAAAAAACCTTAAGCCAATCTGCCATAAATTCTTTGGTCATTCACTCTTTTTCGTGTGCTCTAAAACAATCCCAGGTGGTAGCTGTTCCTTTGGAAACATTTTTTCCTTCAAAATAATGTACGGTGGATGTTTTCTACCATCAGTAGTTATTCCTAGCATTACAGTAATGCATGACCTTTTCATTGCCTGTAGATTTAATTGTAACCAATTTTGCACCTTTCTTGTCCACAGTAACACTTGATGACATATCAAGAAATGCTGGTGTTTGGTTAGTATTTGCGAATTAGCCAAGCAGGTAGTTGTGGGCTTTTCTCACTTTTATAATACATTGGTGATAGACAATCAATTCCACAGACTCGAAACCACATCATGTACATTATGTTTTTGAAGTCTTCTTCCGGTATGGACTGTGTCAAAAATGTCTTGTATGACAACATTTCACTCATATTACAGTGAGTATCCTCAAGTCTAAGTGACAAAAATGCCAGCAAGCGAACTCAGTTATATAGTGTAGAAGTGGTGGTGGGTGGTCCAGTAAGTGGACCCTGCCCTGTAGGTGTTACTCTGTATGCAGTATTTGTGCTGTCAGTCAACCCACTGCATACAGCCAAACCAGAAAGTAAAGGGTAGCAAGTCGTACTAAGCGTGGCAGTTTCTCTGTTGATGTTATCCTTGTGTTTATTAATTTCTATTGCTTCTAGGTCCAATATGTCATAATACCTATTACATGACCTTATTACAGAATGTGTCTTGAAAGTTTACCATGTGATTAGTTAAGGCGTAATGCTCAGCAGTTGCAGACTTTTCAACTGCTGACTTTTCGTATGTCTGACATGTTCTTGGACTCTCGTGGAAATCAGGCAGCCCATGAGGCCAATGTTAAACTTCCCGCAACTGCATGGAATTTTGTAAATGCCTTCAGTGCTGAACGGGATTCTGTCATTGATTGGTTTTAAAAATTGTGCCACCAGCTTCTTATATAGTTCAAACACTGTTTTAATGCTGTATTTCCTCAACATACTGCTTTAATATTTCTGGTAGTATATAATCTAATTATGTATTATATAAATATACACCAGAAATATATAAATCTAATTTAGCCACACATGCAATAAACACAGGACATGAATTTCCAGACATAACCATCGTGTCACTAATAAAACACATACCACACAAAGACACCATAATGAATATTTGGGAAAATTTACAAATATACAAACACAAAACAAACTAGTACCTGAACAAATACAAATCAATGTAAGACATGACACAATTTTCAAAGTACTCAACATCGAAAATACACAAAAAGCTAATATATACACCACAATCGCACACAATAATACCAGTTTAAAATACCAAAAACCAGCAGGAAACCATAACAACCAACCAAAACGCAAGTACTCCACAAGATTCAAAATTAAGAAGGCTGAGAATGGGAACAGTGTGTTTCCCGAAACATGTCCCAAATAAGGGAAAAAACATCTTGAGTTAAAGTAATTATAAATTATAAATATATTATTTATCCATCCAGAAATAGACTGTAGCAAAAAGTGTTTGTATATATATATATATATATATATATATGTATATATTATAACGATTCATATTAGCATCATATCTGAGCGTTATATGAAAGTGTTAGACTGTACGAGTATAGCAGCGTAAGCAAGAGAGAGAACGTACAATCACAGCCATCTCACTCTAATCTCGTCACAGCGACGTCCGCTACCGGTACGAACATGAAACTTTACTCAATTCAAATTATCAGTTCAACCTGCAATAACTTCAAAACTAATATACGGCAATTCTGAAAACAGCATTGTGTTCAGCAAGTAAAGCTTTATAAGTAGCCGCAATCTCAGTTAATATATTTAACAATTGAAGAAGTTATAAGGAAGACGAACGTCAAAAGGAATAACAAGAGAATTATGCTACATAGGAATGAGGTGTTTTCACACACACACAGATAAAGACCTAAGCAACAATATTCTGTGGTCAGATCTTTGAAAACACATTTGCAAATACCTGTAATCAATCAATTTGCAAATACAGGAAGTACGATTTTGACTAGAAATTCTCTGCCGTTTCAAACCTGTCATGGGGTGTTTGCTCGACCTGTTCGAGATTGTCGAGACTGGAAAAACGTATGATTTATTTGAACAACCAGTCAGAAGCCCGTATTTAAAACAGACGCCAACTCAAACCGAGGGGTAGCGTTACTCTTCATTCGAATCTTCAATGCGCTAGTCGTATATAAATTACGTGCAGAAATTTTACATTCACGCAAAAGTGTATTTAAGTATCAAATTCGAGAAGTAGTCCGCAGTAGAAGAACTACTATAGTTCAACAACACTCGCTGTGTAAAACAACACTTTAATTAATTAATTTATAATCAGCCGTGAAGTGACCTGAGCAACAGAGAGCGACAGCATCTGTAATTGCCAGAGCATCTTTCTACCGGATTGATCAACATCATTTCTTCTGGGCTAAACCATCAAAAGGAGGACCTCTACGGATTCCTACCTTCGGTCGACGCATCAAACAGTAAGAAATAGATTCATTGATCAATGAAATAAGTACTAAACAAATAATAAAAAGCAATAAACAATTTTTAGAAGACACTAAGAATCGCACACTTTGTATTTAATGTGTAAGATTAGCTATAACATAGTATAGGAGTGTAGAATGGAAAGTGAGGTGTAGTATTGGACGTGCAAATTATTGCAGACCTGTTCTTTATCACTGGTTTGGGAGATGTCAATCTCTAAATTAAACCAGATAAGAGCAATAGGTCGTTTGAACGTCTTAATCTTTACTTTTCACACTCACTCGCTAATTATAAGAGTTAGGGTAGCAATAAGTCATACAATTAACATTTTCAAGAAATTTAAAAATAATTAAAACGTTAATTAAACATACTCAAGCAAAACTTTAAAGTGTTATTTGTAACGATTCCCCTTGAATCCACAATCACTGAACGAATCCTGAGAATTTGTGTCTCTATGCTCTGAGCTAAGCTGGAACCATGTCATTAGTATATGGGATTTGTTCTGAAGCCCAAGTAAAGTAATCTCATGGGTAAGTAACGTTTTATCTAACATTCAAAATATTAGATAAGTGTGTTAGATAAAAGGAGCGTTGTAATATATATATATATATATATATATATATATATATATATATAATGTACTGCTGTAAAAATGAACAACAGTACATAAAAATAAAATAATTATTTCAGAAAAATCATAAGGATAAATTTAATAATATTTTGAATAGATAGTAAAATTATAGACAAAAAAATAATTAATTATTAATGATAAACATAGAGGTAATCTAAGGTATTGGAATTGTATGGTACAGCACAGAGTGAAGAAAATATATATTGTACTATTAATGACAATTATTATAATAAAATTAAATAAACATTAAAATAAGACCAAATGGTAATAATATTATGATATATTAGAGATAAATTAGAATGAGTAATGTAAAGAGTCAGATAAATGTAAAATTAATAATTAGTAACATTATTATATGTTTTTAAGAGAAGTATTAAGAAAGTATGTGACAAATCTATTGATGTATCACTAAGGCCAGTGTAAATTGTTATAATTGGATTGTTTTTAAAATGTAAGAAAAATTTGTTTAGTTTAATTTCATAGTTAATAGAATACACATCTCAGTGAGAGTTAAAGTAACTAAATTTGTATATATAATAAAAGAAGAAAGTTTAATTTTATAGTTAATAGAATACACATCTCAATGAGAATTAAAGTAACTCAATTTGTATAAATAATAAAAAGAAAAAAGTTTAATTTTATATTTAATCTCATACACATCAGAGAGAGTTAAAATAATATATTGAACATTTATAAAGAACTGTAAAAGTAAATTAAAAGGAAAATAATTGATTTTGTAAATAATCTTGGTACAATAGGCCAAAGAAATATAACCTATTCTGAATTTGTAACGTAGTTTATAAAATATTCTAATTAAAAGAAGTTTAATAAGGAATGCTATTAAAGGTTTAATATAAATTATTCACAGTACCATCATCAAAAAGGAAACTACGACTGATCGATGTTATAATCCCAAATTAGAATAAAAACAAAATCGCTTGAAGCCTAGTCATTCAATTCACACACACGAAGTAAAATTATTTCCATAATTAAGATACGTAACACTAAATTCTACGAAAACACAAATAATAATAACAAGAATTAATTAACACTTAAATACACAAAGAAGAGGATAAAAATAATATTTTACTATCAAACAGTGGAACGAATTATATGAACAAAATAATACTATTCAGAGCGACATCTATGCTGGTGACAAATTGTAAGTGAACTACAAGACTACTAGAATTGAAACCGTTGCAGTTTGGAAGAGCGGAGATTCAAATGATTGACATTCACACGGTATATTATCTCAATCTTATTTCTTAAAATTTTGTTAACTAGAGTTATTTGGTACTGACTAAAGAAAATAATTAATTACTTCCAATATTAAATAACCTACATAGAAATATTAGTTGTCTACCCTGAGATAGAGTTTTCATGATTACGTGTTTAATACAAACAACACGTTAAATATTATGCTGATGCTAAAATAATTAGACAACGCGTACTGATCGCCCAAACATAGGGGCAATTACCATAACAGACGGAAATAAACAGTACAAATTTGGCACCAACAACTTGGGGCATATATAAATATTATATTTGTAATTAATACAGTACAAATTTGGCGCTTCCAAACGCGAGGCGTAAAAGAAATTTCAACTTATAGTTGTTAATAAAAACAAAATCATATTAAAGAATTACACCTGCAGAATTAAAAAAAGTAATACAGTACAATATATAATGACTTTTTACCTCAAGATGTTTTCTCCTTATTTGGAACATGTTTCGGGAAGCCTTGTGGTCCCATCTTCAGCCTTCCTGATTTTAAGTCTGTAACTAATGGTTTTATTGTTTAATTGTTACAATAATATTGTGTGTACTAAGAGATTACGTTTACTTTGGAAACCGGACGCCATGTTGTCAGATTGGGCAACTTCATACAAATTTACTCTTCGGGCCAAGATTCGGGTAACACGAACCCGATTTGTGAAATATACTACCTGAAATAACTGTACACGAGATAACATATATAAGTTACTTTTATTTTTAAACTTGAATATCAATACATATTGAAAAAATGACTCGACCCCACATATTACGCCACGGACGTTTGCAAAACAATTTTACCCTCCAAAATACACATATGATACATAACTTATGCAATTATGTTACATTATATAATAGATTATTTAATATATTTCAAATGATATATTTAATATATAAATGATTATTGAACATATTTTAATACTTCGCACAACCCAGCGTAATTTATGTCACTCTCTATCTCTCACTCTCTCTCTCTCACGCTGGTACAATTTCTTTTGTTTTATCTTAATGAGCTCATTTCTATTTCTTAGATAAATTTTGATTTATAATTTTGTTTAAAATTGGTCATTAAGTGAATCTTGATTTGTAATAAAAGAATGTTTGGAACGTTCTCACCAAATCTGACCGATCTCAGCGGCGGTTGTTCTTACGGTAAAACTTCGCACACCGCGAGTTTACCGATTACATTACCGGTCACATCTTGGAGTGCGGTACCTTAAATACTTTTGTAATTAACCACTTTAGTGGTGAAAAATTAAACTTCACACTTGGTGAACGGTTTTGCCGGCCGGCTGCGTCCACGCGTTTTGATAAAATGACACAGATCCTTTGTCCCATATTTCTTAGGTGGGGCGCAAACTACGTCATCAGGCTATTGTTTGTCTGTTTACAGCATCGTCTTGTTTACGGAAACACATTCCTTGTCGCTGGTGTCATCAGGGATTGGCACTTTATCTCAATATATGACATACGGTTTTTTGCTGGGCTTCACGTTTTTTGCTATGAAACAGTTAGAATCCTGGCAAATATTTGTATAGTTCACTCACTGTAGATTTACAAAGATTATTAAAGGTTTATTTAATTTTGACCAAATCGTAAAAAAAAAGGATACAATACTTATGGTTTTTTATACCATGTTTATGTTAATTAAAATTTGTACCAGGATTGTACCATCACAAAACCCCCTCAATGAAAGATTTTGTACCAAAGCCTAAAAACTTTCATTGACCCATTCATACTTCCTAAAGGGATCAGCCAGGATAGGTCGCCACAACCCCCTTACAATTTATATAAAAGAAAACAATAACTCACCCTTGGTCTGATGATGATGACAGTACCTGCATGACCTTACTGGACTTCTCCTTCGAGATCCCAACACCATAAGGCCACTTAGGCGCGTAACGCCCCTGCTCTGACGCGCTGGCCAGCTCAGGACCGCTGTCACAACATCACCAAACACTGAAACAATAAATGAAAAATAATCAAAATAATGGCTTGTTATATTACTCTATCCTTAACTAATCTGGTTCCCCTTAGCTAAGTGCTGGTTTGTGCCAATAAGCACTGGGTTTGCTTGTATTACTAGAATATAATTACCAAAAATGTAACTCACAAGAATTATCTAGAATTTCCATTCTCATTGTTGACTACCCTGACTTATTAAATTGTTTCGATTCCCATCGATAATAATTAACCCTTTCTATTTTATAATTATTATAATTATAAAAGAAACACATATTGATATAAAAGAATTCAATTATAACTGAAAAAATGGAACTTCCCATAGAAATCTCCCAAATATTCAAACTTAGAGAAAAACAAATTATAGAGAAACAAAATAATTAATAAATCTTTTTGAATTGTTAAATTAAAATTATTATTATTATTAAAATTATCATTATTATTAACAGGTAATAGTTGTTATTGACAGCGCCAATTATATTTACCCCTCTTTCTCCTCCACACACACTATTCCTATACATCATGTTAAAATTTCATAACATAATACATGATAATACATTGATACATTAATACACATGATCATTATATTAATACATTTTAAATTCATATTTAATCTTGATTAAGATTTGCATTAAATTTTGCATATTCTATTTAAAGTTGCATTTAAATTTACAATTGCAATTAATTAATTAATTAGACATCAATTATTTATTATAATTATTAATATTTATTTCACATTTATTATTAATATTCATATTATTATTATTACTTCATTATTCACTTCTTATTATCTCTATACTCTGAACTTTCTACCTACCTAACTACCTAACCTTTCACATTCTATCATTGTTTAGTCTGGGTGACTCCTGTATTCACTATGCTTTTACTTATTGGAATCTTACTCACCTCCTTCTAACTAACAACCAAATTTACCTATCATGACACCAATATCTCAATTATAAACACCTTTACTAATTTCATTCCGATGATAAATCCTATTGCACCGCGCATCTTTGTACAGAGATGGGTGTTCCCTAACTGGCTATATACATCCATAATACTTTGCCCTTCCAAAAAATTCGGCAAACACTCCCTTAAACTACGCTGTTACCTGCCACAACGCTATACGTTGGCTACTCCTTATCACCTCACCCCCACTACAAAATATCATCAACAACAAATATATGTTTATACATTGACTTTACTCACCTCTACAAATAATCACTAACTACTGTGTCCCTAAATATCTAATACTCTCTTGGTATTATTTTCTTTAAAAATTCTTAACTATCTAACTCCCATTTACTTTAATTACATAACTCACCTGCGTCTGTTTTAATACCCAGGCTCTATTCCTGTTTAAATATTCTACCTTACTGTAATCATTGACCATTGCATTTTAAAATTCATCTCTCACCTACTCATAACAGTACATCTCACTTTTCAAATATATATTCTTACTTAATCATTTATTTAATTATTCATTAGTAATTACCTTCCTTACAAATTAATTAATAAGTTAACTTCATTAAAAACTTTCTATTACAATTAATAACTTACTTCTGTTTAAACATTTTTCTTGCCTCCAGAAACGATTAAGACTATAAAATAGGTTAATTACCTTCTGTCAACGTTTCTTAAAATCCTTTTAGGATGACTCGAGTTTCGACACCATTTGGTGTCATCATCAGATCGGAATATGAATCAGGTTAAAACATTTAGATTCATATACATCGCGTCGGATATTAAAAAATTAAAAACAACACATAACATTATATAAATAATAAATAAACTATATCACACAAAATAACATTACAACAATAAAATATAAAAACAACGCGGCCGCAAACGAACCTGTACAGGAACACCCCCACGGTAAGACTAATCAATGCCGGTTTGACCTTGGTTCAATTTTATCGATCTGATATAGCCAATTTCTCGCTCTATAAGATCGATTCTATTAAATAAAACATTATTGGTATGCATTGCTTTCTCATTTAGGATAAGATTGTGATCCTTCTTTATGGCTTTATATATCTCGAACCTTTCAAGGGTGTCCAGCTTTAGTGACTTTTTACATTTATGTAGGATATCCAAATTATCATTAATACTCTTTATATTATGGTTATATGAGCTCAAATGTTACATTTGTTATTTGGAGATATATAAAGCCATAAAGAAGGATCACAATCTTATCCTAAATGAGAAAGCAATACATACCAATAATGTTTTATTTAATAGAATCGATCTTATAGAGCGAGAAATTGGCTATATCAGATCGATAAAATTGAACCAAGGTCAAACCGGCATTGATTAGTCTTACCGTGGGGGCGTTCCTGTACAGGTTCGTTTGCGGCCGCGTTGTTTTTATATTTTATTGTTGTAATGTTATTTTGTGTGATATAGTTTATTTATTATTTATATAATGTTATGTGTTGTTTTTAATTTTTTAATATCCGACGCGATGTATATGCATCTAAATGTTTTAACCTGATTCATATTCCGATCTGATGATGACACCAAATGGTGTCGAAACTCGAGTCATCCTAAAAGGATTTTAAGAAACGTTGACAGAAGGTAATTAACCTATTTTATAGTTACTTCTGTTACCAAGATAGTACAACTTTCTTTTGTACTATTTTAATTCAGTAATTGACTTTTAAATATTATTTAAACTTGTTTAATTAAACAAAACATATTAATTATTAAAATACATAATAACTGGTGTACACAAAATATACCTGTAATACAACATCAAAATACATAAATACATTGATATAAATACATATAAAACAATGAAAAATATACACTCCAAACACATTATTTTGTTATTTATCAAACTCAGTCCATAGCAGTCCAATTCAATACCACTTTTCACATATATTTAATGTTCATTACACAATTAAAACAGTCTATCCTCCATCGTTGAATAACAACCTAATCTTAGTTCTATTTATCTTATTGTCTAACAAATAATTTTGTAAATTTTATGATTAGAAACATTATATTCATATTCATATATCAAACAAATATATCAAGTCACGATCGAGTAGTGTTCTGTCTATCTCAGTAATATCATATGTTATAATTTGGTTATTCATCTTGTAATTATCATCATAATTTTCTACCACAGGTAAGTACTTAATACCATTATCCTCATCATTTATTGTTATCTCAATATCATTGTTACTATAAGGTTTTTTATACCATGTTTATGTTAATTAAAATTTGTACCAGGATTGTACCATCACAAGTCTTGTGAAGTACTTGTGTGTTGGTTGGTTGTTGTTGTGGTTTCCTGTTGGCCTCTGGCACTTTAAATTGGTATTATAGGTGTGATTGTGGTGTACATATTATTATTTTGTGTATTTTCAATGTTGGGTGCTTTGAAAATTGTGTATGTTTTGTATTGATTTGTATTTGTTTAAGTATTAATTTGTTTTGTGTTTGTGTATTTGTAAATTTTCCCAAATGTTCATTATTTGGTATGTGTCAGGGAATTCATGTCTAGTGTTTATTGCATGCGGCTAAAAAAAAAAAGTTATTTTGAACACCTAAACGCATACAAAAAACCACTATATATATATAGTGAGTTCACTTGCAGGCGTTTTTGTCGCTTAGACCTGAGGATACTTATTGTAATATGAGTGAAACGTCATACAAAAGATTTTTGATGTGGTCCATACAGGAAGAAGACTTCAAAAACATAATTTATACTGGCCACAGAAGCCTACGTGAGAATATGACTACATCCTGTGTTTACACCAGCCCAAGCTTGTCTTAAATTCAGTTATTGGAATTTTCAACTCATGTGACACCATTAGTCATTCTAATAACTTCTCAGTATATTTAATATCTTTAGTTTAATTTATTATGAATGTATTCGGCAACAAGTCTATCAAGATCATTAAATTTTCCAGTTTTAGGTGCACTGAATGCTTTTCTGATGCACTGACACTCTTCAACTTTTCTTCATCTTTTCGCTAAGATCATATGTTACAATCGGAAATACCAAACTTTTTAGTAGCCTGCATATTACTTCTTTGTTTCGCCTCATGCATTACTTTTGTAATTCATATCGCAGTTTCTTCTCTCCCCGATGGTTATGTGATACATAGAGGATCTCCTCCGTTCAACGCTTTACTTGTGGATCGACCATTACTGTTTTTATGTCAGTGACCAGTGTATGGTACTTGAATACTGTAATTAACGCTTACACGTACAAATAGAGCAATGCATACTCACATGGATAAATGTAATAACAGAACAACAGCTATGTGTAATAACAGAAAAACAAACACTCCAATACACATGAATATTAGCTTTGTTGACTTAACCTTAAAGTGCACACCTGTTTTAATGTCAATGACATTCGGCTGAACTAGCCAGTGTGATCCTACCCACCTTCGACAATCATATGCCAGCCTTGCCACAGTTCTATTCCAAATTTATTACTCTGGTTCATGAGAATGTTGCCCTCACACCTAAACAAAAATTGTATTTGTTGTCACATGTCAAAGGAACAGTGTGTGAGAAAATCTCGACTCTGCCAGTGAATGACAACAGCTATGATATTGGTGTCCATGCTCATGGACCAATACCTCAACAAAAGGCTGGCAGTCCAAATCTATTGCCAGAATCTTCTACAGCTTCCTACCATCCCATTGAAGTCTTAGAGGTGATCCATAATTTTGTAGACTCAATCACTTCCAACTTTCGGCAGTCCTTGAAGGTTGAGGATATATTCCAAGATGTCTCCTGTCAGAATTAGATATGCCATTTAGATAAAGATTCGAGGCCCATTCAGGTTCTTCAAACCATGTTGCAAAGGTTCCCCATCTCACACTTTTATCTTGTTCACTGCTTGTAACTAATTGAGTAGTTTTGAATAATTTTACTTATGCAAGGCTTTCGTGAACTTAATTTCACTCCGCTAAGCAGGAATGTCTATGCTCTTTCGCGCCATGACCAAGAAGAAGCGAAGAAAAATGGCCTACAGCATTAACTTGCAGTGTGATCTTTTATGAGGGATTATTCTTCTACCATACTTGTTCTTATTAGCTTCACTGAAGATTTTGTTCCATCTATTATTTTGAAACAGCACTATTTTCACAATTCGCGGCCACCAATTGCTCACAATATAGTTCTGTTTGTATGCTAAACGGTGAACTATTTCTTTCATGGAACACTGTCCTCATTATGTGAGTCAATGCCGGCCCCAATCGTCACACTGCTGTATCCTCACTTTCATTTTAACTTATCAATATAACCATTGCACATATCAGTAAATTTATTGTCATATTTTTTAGACCATTATTAATATTTTCTTTTAATGTTATTATTGTATTTTTTCATACACTCATGCTCGCACCCTGGCGCGTAGACCTTAAAGAATATATTTTGCTCCCTTTTGATGGCGCTGGATTTCAAATTTACTCCACCGAAAGGTTCCTGTACTGTTACAAATCCCCCAGTGAGAGTTTGTATGCCCGAAGACATAAAAACACTCATTGTTCTATAAAAAACTTAGGTGGGTTAGCAAGAATATGGCACCACAACCCCTTTTACCTTGTCCTTACCTGTGGGTACTTACCCTCCTGATTTGGTAACTGTGGTCACACCTACGTGACTTTACTGGACTTCCTTCTCAGCATCCCAACACCATAAACCCACTAAGGCATGATACAATTCTGTTCTGACAGGTCAGCCCAGGCTCACCTCCACAGCTTCCCTAATCCTATAACAGCAGTGAACAAACTTTAACAAATGGTGTTTCATCTCTCTCTATCCTTACACTAACTTGTCTCCACTTGAAGTGTGGTAACTACTCTGGGTAAAGTGTTGGTTTACATAACAAACAATTACAACATTTACTACTGTTTACTGTAATACAGGGGAAATTACAGTTTTTTACTCGTATACAACTTATTAACTCGATACCATTATTTGTAACAACATATACTAGAAATATTACCTACATACCCATACAATTCATTGTCTTTTGCGTACAACTTTGTAACAACATAACACTGTGGGAATAACACAGTATTATCAGAAGTAATACGATCTTAATAGAACAAGAACAGACATATTTACAACCAGATTATATTTATGTTATAATAACTCAAACTCATTGCCTGAACAAACTTATTAGAAACCAATTCATATTCAAATGTCCATGATTTCAATAACCCCTTTACCCCCCATCATCATAGATTAGTCTTACATGATATCTACATAATTCAGTATAGTCTATTCCCTGTATTTTACATTTGTGAGTATAATCATCATCAAACATGTCACCATTACAGTTCAGCAACATATTACCACATCTTGCTATAAGCAAGATTATTTAACAATAACCTATAAGAACCAGAACTATGTATCTTGTCGAAATTGTATACAGCCAAGTCACCCTTGGGATTACTAGTCAATATCAGATAAGTCACCAGATTTTCATCTTCGTCAGCTACACCATTATACTGGACTCATCATCACAAAGTAAGTCATTATACTGCTCCACTCTCTCAATACGTAAAATATCTACTAACTCCTCATAACCTCTACTTACATCAGAAATCACTATTTCCACCTTTCCCTACCTCTCATCATAGTACCTATCCCATTTCTCCTGATCTAGCTCATTCCATGCATAGGCCACAAGAAACTCATTATTACACCTCTCGCCATACCAGTACAGCATGGATAATACTGGAGGACCCCATGTCCTCAAAAACCTCATGTGGAGCCCTTACTGCACGTGAACCACTGGGGAAATTTCCCCTTTGCTGCACACTATCACCTAACCTCACTCCACTCTAACATACTCCCTCATCTGCTTTCAACACTACCTCACCATTAATTTCCACTCTCATTAACGTTTCATCATCACTATTACTCAATACATTCTCTTCTAATACCACAGTTTCACTTAGATTATCATCAGTATTTTTCAATATTGTAATATTACTTTTCTCTACCACATAATGATTAATACAAACTCATCTTGCTTACCTTGTGTCGTCCAGGGTTCGTCACACGAACTTGTGATATATAAACATGATTTAGGGTTATGCAGTTCAATAACTACGCTCATTTACAGTTAACTCATTCAGATTTTATTAAACATATTTTTTAGTATTCTCTTTTCGTGAATTATTTCCTTCAGAATTTAATTCCAAACAAATTTCAATATTGCGGCCATCTCCTCATTTAACAAGTACAGATAAAATTTAATATTCTCTTTTACTGTGCTGAACACAAATAATTACTTAACTTATAACAAAGGCAACCCAGCATCTGCGCGTTCTCTCATTCACACACATACCCCATTTAATTAAGCGCTTTGATAAGATTTGAATGATGATTATTTTATATTATACTGTTACTTGACTGTGGATATTCCTGCTGACCACATGTTGCACTTATTTCATTTTTGTTGACTGGTTTGTTCAAATTAAGTTGTCACTAAATTTTGATAACTGAATATTCACTGTTGTTGCACCATTTTAGATCACTTCCTTGTACTTTAAATCATTTTTTATATTTTAATGAATTTTCAGTTCGCGAGCCTTTTACGTTCAACCGGCCGAAGCCACGGCTGTAAGACGACAACAGACGCCAAAAACGACGCCTTCAAGATGGCCAAAAATGTTCCCATGCGGACCAACTTGCTCTGTGATTGGCTAACAAGGCATCACGTCACATAGTAATTAGTTAACTTTCTGATTGCGAGTCTACCGTAAGCTGCCTGGCGTACCATAGTCCTAGGGTTCGCAAAAAATACGTGATTATCACCATGCTCAGACACGCACGTCTGCACGCTTTCACATTCCAGAGCACCTGAAAAAGTAGCTTATTGCAGGGCAGACAGACTGAATGTACAACTAGGTGCCCCAACAAGGAATGTTTATTGTCAAAGACTGAGGCCCTGTGCGTCGCATTCACAATTAAATTAAAACCTATCACCCAATTCTGTCCCGTTACAATATCTTACCTTCATCCATAGAATCACTTACCTTATTATCCATAACCTGGTCTATATTATTATCTACAGTCTGTTTAGATTTAACAGACAGATCGGTTTTGATATTTATTTATATATATACAGATTTTTTTACATTAAATTGTCTAGGATTTGTAAACATAAGCAGAAATTTGTAAACATAAACAGAAGCTATACGTATATTGTATAAACATTTAAAATAATAGCAATTGCATTATACATATATAAAAACATACAAGTAAATAGAATAATACAAAATACGTTGAAGCTTTACGATCTATCGGGTTATTCAAATATTGAACTTTGTCCCTGTTTAGGGCGTCAGCTGAAGCTGTACGAGTTTATTAATGATTGAAATATTTAAATCATCCCTGTGTGGACGTTATTTGAAGTAGTACACTAATTAATTCTTAAATTATTGAAATATTGAAATTTGAAGTGTTACCTACCTTTCGTAATTTACCAAGGTCTCGTCTGGTGTACTTTAGCAGAGAAAAAACAGGTCGTTGCAAAATAAACAAGTACATAGTTATAATTCATACAACCCACTACTTTATTGTGTTTTCTCTCTTCTCCTTCTCTATTTGGTAACATTTCACTTACACACAACTACATATTGAGGTGACAACACCATCTGATTGAAATAACAAACTTATCTCTTATTTCTTATAATTAAATCATTTGTTTAAAATTATGAAAAGCAACCCAGACTGCTTTCTCACACTCAGACATACGTAAATAATTTCCCCAAAATATAGCGCTCTTTACTTTGACATGTTTTATGATTGATTGTTATGTGATAAATAGTTACTCATCGGCATCTCCTCCAACCACGCGTCGCACTTCGTTGATCTAGTTCGTCCACATTTTTAGTCACCCCGCACTTTTAGTTATTAAATTTGATGTCGTATGTTCCCTTCCGTTTTGTCTCACTTCAAATTAAACTCTCAACTGGACTTTTCCCACATTTTATTTAAATTTTGAAAATGTTTTCGACTCGCGAGTCTTGATACACACCTGGCCAGGCGTATGACGTGTCGGTGACTGACTATGCTACGTAAAGGCTGGCGAGCATTTCCGTTTGCACCGCCTAGATGATGTTGGCGGGAATACAATGACGTCCAGACAGCTCATTGGTTCTTTTTGATTGTCGACGCTGTTCTATGGTAATACAACAGGCCGTGGCTCACCATTTCCGTCGTCTTCCAAAACACGTGGCGAAAGAATTTTACAGCTTAGCCATTTTACTTGGCGTGGCTCAAGGCTGTAAGCGTCGCATCCGTGTGCATGCTGGTGTTCGCGCGTACTAGTGCGTAACAAATTCTTGGAACCACTTGAGTTACAAAACATACATCGCATTCCATTACAACACCTCGTTCCAACAGCTATGCCACTGCGTTCATTGTCCGAATAAAGCCGTATTTCGCATGGGACTTGCAACCAGTTTTCCATAAATTTAATAAAAATAAAAGAAAAACCCCTTTCTGCCCCATTACAATACCCCCCCAATGAGAGGTCTTCTGCCGAAACAGAAGAACTCTCATTGCTAACCCCTAAGAGGATCGGTGAGGATATGGTGCCAACAACCCCCCATTAATTCTTTAAACACATGGGTAAACTACCCCCTTAGCTCGGCGACTATGGCTGCACCTGAACGAGATTACTGGACTTCTCTGTACGAGATCCCAACACCATAAAATCGGACAGATACTCACCATAATACACCTAACCTTCTATCATTCCACCCAAAATCAAAACACTGGCCTTATACCATACCAGATCCTCAACCGATATGTTCCCCCTTACATGCATACTGGGTGCCTTTAGCAAGTACTGGGTGCGTATACATACTCATTACTGTATTAAAAATAAACTCCTTATTTAAAATTCATAAGAAGTATCTTTCACATTTCATTTCTTTTCTCAATTTACTTAAATCCAATCAAGTTCAAATCCAAAATAAACTAAACAAATCAAATTGAAATCATTTAAATTTTTGTTGGCGTAGAGGAATTTAGCTACTTTCATTATCAAAGATCCATTAATCTGATCATTTCATTACTTTCAAAAATTTTAAAAATCTTTTAATTGGATTCATAACTCTTCTTAATTACCTACTAACAACCATAATGAACCAATAAAAATACACAACTTATTTCTACTATAAAGTCAAAATTCAAAATAAATGCACTTGTATACAACAGGGAACATAAAAAGCATATCATAAATCAGCTAACACCTTCCCTACTTATAATGAACATTACCATTTACGATAACGTTCTTTAATACAAAGAATAGAACAAATTTTTTTTTTCCCAAAATATTTCTTTTATTATTTTCAAGAAAAAATAAAATTATTTAATTTAATTGAAGTAACAAAATTCATGAGTTAATCACTATAAACACTATCCTGGCTCTAACACTAACATCAGTTATCAGCTGATCTCTCTGGATCAGGTGACTGACCTTGCCCTATATACACCATATAAAATTATACCATAAAAAACACAACATAAGTTCATAATCCTTACACTCTAACATAATAAAATTAATGACACAATAAAACATAATAAACAAAATCTGATAAACATCTTCCACACTTGAAATAGTCTTTCCAGAATCAGTAAAATCCTTTCTGAAATTAATACACAGAAATCAAGTATTGCTAAACATCTACTACAGTAGCATTTCTAGAATCAAAAATAAAATCATTTAGTTAGCTCATCAGCTAGTCAGCATCATTAAGTTTCAAATTTTAGTTCGTTACTCCCCTGAGTAACCCCCTTACCACACACACTATGGCCCCCCACTGAACTGTGGCGTTCAGCTGCTTCCACAAAGACTGAATTGGTGGAGGAATTTTGGCATCTCCTTGTCCTTGCTTCGGCTTTACATATTTTAAAAGGGTCAGATATCATAATATCTGCAGTTTATATTTACAACCTTAGAGACGGGTCTATCACCTGTTTTACTGTTCCTACGCGAACAAGGTGATAGCCGCTGTTCCATAGTTCCGGGGATTTCCCCTAAGTGGCCCCCCATTAATTTCAAATTTCACCAATTTCAAAGACAACCAACCATGGTCAGTTTTACAATTGCTGCCCACAGCTGGCTTTCGTCCAAAACCACGATTAGTGTTGGTAAGACAGTAATCGCCCGAAAAGGCGGGGAAATCATCTTTCATTAGCATGTTTTTTTTGTCATCATTTCTATATACTGTACGATAGCAATTAACATATAACATAATATTATATAAGGTTGTACAGTGTATTTTACGCCCTATTTAGGCCTCCAATGATGGTAACATACTTTGATGTTACCCATCAACCCATAACACTATCTACAATGGTACATGCCACCACTGCAATTGTGCCGTAACTAGGGAATTTCGTTCCGGCAACATACGAATTTGTTTAAGTCAAATTTATGGCAATAGAAGTTTTCGTTTGGAGTGGTGGCTGTAGTTACGTGATATATGGACACACGCGCGCTATCTAGTTGCGGTGCGTCGCGTCTTGTGTTTCTCTGCTTCGCTGTGAGGGGTCGGTGTTGATAGTTGTCTTGTACACGTTTTTCGCTCTCTCCTGTTTCAGCCTTCAAAGCGGCAAGATGTTGCTAGCTCGTCTTCTGAATAAAGTGTGAATTTTTTTAAATACCGGGCGATTTATTTTTATTATGGCCGGCTGAGTAAAGAGATGTGCTCCGGGGTGTCTGCGGCCCGTTCATCCGTTTCCCGAGTGTCAGACCATGATAAAATGTGAGGATATAAAGGAACTTAGTAGTGGCTAGTGTGCTGTGGCCAATTTAGACAGGTATGTTTCGAGAACAATGTTTCTCAGGTGCTGTGGAGGTGTCTTTTATGCAAAGAAAATTATTAACGTATTCCTATGTGTGCATGTGGCACTAATTGAATTTCTCGTCAAGTGAGTTATCTTAACACAACAAAAAAAAAAAAAGATGAAAACTTTGCTTTAATTCTTGATGTTTCTTTTTACTTTACTTAATATCTGGAATACCCTGGCTATTTTTAATGATTGCTAATTATGTCTGAACTCAAGTCTTTCAAAATTCTGTGAACTGGACTGGCATCTTGTATTTCTTTTAATCATGAGGACAGCTTCTTGTGCTGTTAGTGAAGTGATAGTAATACCTTCTCTGCAAAGCTTTCAAGATTTAAAAGTACAAAAAAAAACAACTTAAAAAAAAAAGAAATGTGTTAAGATACTACTGGGGATTTGGGATCTATTTAAACCTTGCAGTGGGAAGGATCTTCCCAGCGCTACTCAAGTGAAGAATGCCTGTTTCCTTTGTGTTCTCAGAGATAGACTCTCAATATTTTTCTGTGTTCTCCATGTAACTATGTAACTGTTTGTGTGAAAATTGTTTAGTGAATGTAAGTCAAAGAAAATGATCAAATCTTATGTATTGTGTGCACGCCTTGGCGTAACAGGTTGTGAATGGTCCATCACATTGGGTCAGACTAGGTTATATCCATACACGTGTTGGGGGTTTAGAAGTTATTTTAATTCTCTTTGAGTTTCAAATTAAACGTTAAAATTTTTTGTATATTTATATCTTCATAAATCTAATGGAACTTTATAATGTGGCTCAGTTTAAAACATGTTGAATTAATTAAATATTAATTAGTTCTTGAGTGATGAGCCTATATAAATAGTGTCTTGGATCTAGGCATTTGTATTCCCACATGTGTATGTATAAAACATTTTACATTTTTGAGACCTGGTTATTTTATATATTTTTTTTTATTAAATGTTAAATTATTATTTTGTTAAATATATTGAATAATATTATATTGTTCGGTATTGTTGAGCAATATTGAATATATTTAATATTAAAGTTTAAGAGAAAAAAAAGAAAAAAAAATTAATTTGAGCACACATGGTGAATTTCTTACTCAAGAACATGATTACCAGATTATATTTTAATATTATACCTTCACTAATTATGTTGTTGTTGTTTTTAATTGTTGTTTATGGAGATGTTAGACGGTGCATGTCGTTAGTGGAAATTAATTAAAATAGTACAACCAGAGGTGTCCTGTCAAAAAAAAAAAAAAAAGGCTTATTGTTATTAGATGTATTAAATTTTAATAAACATCTCGATTTATTTTTTTATTATTTATCAATGTTAATAATAAATCAAACAGTATTAAATTATTCATAAACTATTGTTATTAGACGTATTAGATTTTGAGAACCTCTGGATTTATTTCTTGTTATTTATTAATGTTAATCATAGTTTATTGCCAAGATATATCGAAATTATATTTTTTGTAAAGGTTTTAAAATTTACCGGAAAGGTTTTTTTGGTTGATTATTGTTATTTCAAGTGAACTCTTCTATATTCTGGGTACTATGAAGTACACCCTTTGTATCAAAATTGTAATGCCTTTTGAAAAGGAATTTGAGAAACAATAAATTTGTTGTTGTTGTTGTTGAGTTTGGAAATTGAGGTCACCTCATTAATTCGATTGCCTAATGGTTACCCAGCACGAGGCCTTTCTTCCACTAGGAGGCCCCCTCCTGGTTTTGAACAAGTGAGCCGGTCATCCAGGTAAGCTGTATAATTTACTTACACCTTTTTTTAGAAAGTTAATTTCTGAAGTAGGGTTGATATGTTGGAATGACAATGATGAGTGGCTCACAATAGCTTACTTAAATCTAAACTTAATGCCCTTCTACTTTGCAGTCTCTACATGCCATAATTGATTTACACTTCGATTAACACCAAACAACTCCCCAAAATCACCCTTTAATCGTGCATAATAACATAATAGAACATAATACACATTTAGCTTGAACATTGACATTGTTACATTAAACTAAACAATTCTCCTTTAAATAATTTATATAGAAAATTATAAACCTTACAACTTTAACTTTCTATTAACTCTTTTTATTTATACTCTAAATTATTTAACATTTATTGGACCATTAGATTCTCCCAAAAATTCAAATTTATTAATAACATTCATTTTGCATCATTTCACAATAATAATGTACCTAAGTTAGCTTCCTTCAAACTCATTTAGTGCCAATATAACTCTTTTACTTTACTTCAAGGTCATTATCAAATTCATACTTACATATGGTCAATCACTCCATCTAATAAATACATGACTACTGTCATTAATTCCAAATATAAACAACTCATCACCACAATATCCCATACAACCATACGTACCTTCTGAAACATTTTAACAACCATATGATTCCACAAGTAAATACATCTTACATTTATTCAATTACTGTTTATTACTACCAAGTTCAAATCTCAAAAATCATTTAAATTCCTTAGCAAAATCTCTTTATATAACATATTAAATTAATTAATTAATTGATTTGCACTCATTTTAATTCCATCACTTATTTAAAACACAACATTACTTTGATTACCTTCTTCCAAAACAATTACAATTCATTGATTATCACCTGTCATTATTTATTTAGTTTAACAAAATATTATTATTATTATTAAATTAATTTCAGCTACACGCACATATTGTTTACGTACAATACATTTTACAACACAAACACAATTAATTTCACTCTAAATTTATTTACAATTTTTTCGTCATTATTTTATTGTTTACCACACCTCATTTTGTAAAGCAGTCCAATCCAAAACCATTAATTACATAATTAAACATTCATAAACATTTATTGTTTTTACCCCCCATCATCGTACAAAAACCTGGCTTTACGTTTATACAGTTCATTTTTTATTAAACTCATTATATCCTTTTTATTAATATAAAGACTATCCAAATTTATATATTCTTCCACAATACCAACAGGATTATTCCATGTTATTAAATCATATAGTCTGTTATCACCGAGTATAGTCCAGTCACCTTTCGTATGACCTGTCATAATTATGTCAATTACAGTTTCATTATCATTATTATCTACTGCTGTAGTAGCTTTGTCATAAAGTAAGTAATCAGTATTATCACTTGTATCATTTGCTGTATCAACTACTTCGCAAGGTAAGTACTTATTATCACTAACTCTTTCAATATCTAACCTCTTTATCAATTCGTCATAACCTCTACTAACCTTAAATAACTTTATTTTCTTATCAATATACCTTTCACCATAACACCAATTCACACTTTTTCTGTCATTCTGTACAGAGGGTATTAAATCGTAAAAACGCCTACTAAGAATTAAAAAACTACTTAAAAACACATTGTTTCTCTGTAAGGGACTCTTGCCCTTCAAAAACATTTGTAACCAGCTTGGTTTACCATAAAACTGGGGAAAATCTACCCTCTGCCCTATATTCACAAAATCATTCTCTTCATACTCTCTCTCTAACTTACAAATACTGATTCTCTCTCTCTCTCTCTCTCTCTCTCTCTCTCTCTCTCTCTCTCTCTCTCTCTCTCTCTCTCTCTCTCTCTCTCTCTCTCTCTCTCTCTCTCTCTCGTTTATTTCGTCTTGTATTTTATTTATACTTATAATTATCCTACCTTTCATTCCCGCAATAATCTCACTCCGTTTTTCTAGTTTCTCGTTTATTTTTCTTACTTTTTCGTCTAGTTTGTTTATTTCGGTTTTTAACTCTACGTTACATACCCGTATCGCTGACTTGATTTCAATTTTAAATTCATTCAAACTCGTTTTTAAATTATCATTTTCTGATTTTACTTCCGTTCTAAATTCGTTCAAATTCGTGTTTTGTTGATCAAATTTACTATTCATCATTTCCATAAATAATGCTAATTGACTAAGTACGTCTACACTATTGCTTTTACTACTACACTCAACTTCGACAGTTTCGTTTACATTCGGTATTTCTAATTGTACATTCTCATCACTATTTTCGTTTGTTGAAATTAAATTGTCTTGCGTAATGTTTAAAATAGATTCCTCTACACTTTCACATAAATTTGCACTCTTCTTTTTTCTGCCATTTTCGACCAGGTTGTAAATTAATTCAATTTATATTAATTTAAAAATTAATTTACAACGTCCCTGTTCGGGCGCCAACTGAAGCTTTACGAGTTTATTAATGATTGAAATATTTAAATCATCCCTGTGTGGACGTTATTTGAAGTAGTACACTAATTAATTCTTAAATTATTGAAATATTGAAATTTGAAGTGTTACCTACCTTTCGTAATTTACCAAGGTCTCGTCTGGTGTACTTTAGCAGAGAAAAAACAGGTCGTTGCAAAATAAACAAGTACATAGTTATAATTCATACAACCCACTACTTTATTGTGTTTTCTCTC
The DNA here is from genome assembly GCA_034769895.1 of Magicicada septendecula. NCBI lineage: Eukaryota > Metazoa > Arthropoda > Insecta > Hemiptera > Cicadidae > Magicicada > Magicicada septendecula. The sequence goes on along the minus strand of JAWRYS010001911.1, from coordinate 1,169,474 downwards.
TTCTCCTTCTCTATTTGGTAACATTTCACTTACACACAACTACATATTGAGGTGACAACACCATCTGATTGAAATAACAAACTTATCTCTTATTTCTTATAATTAAATCATTTGTTTAAAATTATGAAAAGCAACCCAGACTGCTTTCTCACACTCAGACATACGTAAATAATTTCCCCAAAATATAGCGCTCTTTACTTTGACATGTTTTATGATTGATTGTTATGTGATAAATAGTTACTCATCGGCGTCTCCTCCAACCACGCGTCGCACTTCGTTGATCTAGTTCGTCCACATTTTTAGTCACCCCGCACTTTTAGTTATTAAATTTGATGTCGTATGTTCCCTTCCGTTTTGTCTCACTTCAAATTAAACTCTCAACTGGACTTTTCCCACATTTTATTTAAATTTTGAAAATGTTTTCGACTCGCGAGTCTTGATACACACCTGGCCAGGCGTATGACGTGTCGGTGACTGACTATGCTACGTAAAGGCTGGCGAGCATTTCCGTTTGCACCGCCTAGATGATGTTGGCGGGAATACAATGACGTCCAGACAGCTCATTGGTTCTTTTCGATTGTCGACGCTGTTCTATGGTAATACAACAGGCCGTGGCTCACCATTTCCGTCATCTTCCAAAACACGTGGCGAAAGAATTTTACAGCTTAGCCATTTTACTTGGCGTGGCTCAAGGCTGTAAGCGTCGCATCCGTGTGCATGCTGGTGTTCGCGCGTACTAGTGCGTAACAAATTCTTGGAACCACTTGAGTTACAAAACATACATCGCATTCCATTACAACACCTCGTTCCAACAGCTATGCCACTGCGTTCATTGTCCGAATAAAGCCGTATTTCGCATGGGACTTGCAACCAGTTTTCCATAAATTTAATAAAAATAAAAGAAAAACCCCTTTCTGCCCCATTACAACGTACAGTATAATACAAAAATAATACAAAATTGTTGGAAAGTTACAGTAAAGTCTTCTAGTATTTAGTATTTCTTTCCATACAACTTTTCGTGTATGGTGAGAATTTTCTGGTGGCAAGAGAACTTTTAAGCTGCTTCGTTTTTTTATTCTAGAAAATGCTACGTACAACATTCCATGCATAAAAACTTATATAAGTAAGTAGATACCAACAAATTCAAATGTTTGTCCTTGAGCTTTGTGGATGGTCATAGCAGAAGCAGGTCTTACGGGGGACGGATGCCGTTGCATAGTACATCCAAGTTGATTTTTGCTAGAATCTAATGTGATTCTTGGGATATGGACTTCTCGGCCTGCATTCTCTCCAGTGATAATCTTTAATTTAATAATATTGTTACACGACTCAGTAACTATTAACCTCGTTCCATTGCATAGTCCTTCGGAGACGTCCAAGTTTTGCAAAAGGATTATTATTGTATTTTTTTAAGTTTCAGTTCATGTGGTGGTAGATCAGCCTTTTCAATGGAATTCAGGAATTCAGAAGTAAATTCGAGACCTCCTTCTGGTTGATCTTTGACAGAATCATAACTTTTGTAAACCTTGTACTCTCCAGGAAGCTTTTGAATAATTCCTACATTAATTTTATTAACATCTTTATTTAATGGTGCTAGTATAGCCCTGTCCTTCATATCTGTTATTAGCCAGACAGTCTCCGAATACTTCTTCAATAAGATTGCCATTGTAAAGAACATCCTGTGGTAGTTCAATCTCATCCGTAGCATTTACTGGCAAATCTCCATTGCCAACTTTTAATAAATATTCAGCAGAGTCTCTTTGCTCTGGATCCACATGCATATTTTCTGTCAGTGAAAAGAAGTTAAAATGACGTCAAAGACTGCTTTTCTTAATTGAAAGTTCTACCAACTCACTGCGGTTATCACGAGGTTGAACGGGCAAACATTGCCGGAAATCTCCTCCAAAGACAACAGTCTTTCCACCAAAAAGTATATTAGGATTTCCTATAGAACGAAGTAGTTGATCCATATTGTGTAATCCATATTTAGATAACATGGGTGCTTCATCCATCAGGAAGACATTAATTTTGGCTAGCTCTTTTGCCTTAGAAGCTCCAGGTTCAGTATTTGAAATTGAATCAGAATTTAATGGCAACAACAACAAAAAGTAGAATTTTATTGATTTATTATTTAAATAAATTAAAAAAACAATTCGATAGAATTTAGTAAAAATACAACCTTAAGTCCAAAAGTCTTGTGAGAAGTTTGCCCATTAGGAAGAAGAATAGATGCTACCCCAGTAAATGCCATGCACTTGACATTATACTTTCGTCCACTTAATATGTAATACAGGCATTTATAAACAAACGTTTTGCCGTATCAATAAAGTGACATCTGGGACCAGACAGTTCATTAGTACATGAGTTTAGGACTGCGTCGACAATTTCTGTTTGTCTTCCTCTAAGAAGTTGGTTGTAGCGGGTCAATTTTGGGTCCTTGTATTTATTACTGGTAATGGGTCTGAAAGGAGAGGGTTTTATTTTATAAAAAAAAAAAGAAGAATGAATTTTGTTTGGACATCCTTTACGGTCACTCAAACATGCTTGTTGGACACCCTGTATTAAGATCCGTGCCAGTCCGAGTAAGGCACAAAGCGATAACGATGGAATGTGACTGTAAATGTGCGCCCGTGCGCCGTTGGCGATAATCTCGACACCAAACTCAATAACCGAACGGAACAACACGTGACTAATTAGACTGGCCACGTGAGTGCCGCAGCCAACCACAATGAGCGACGAAAGCAGGGTGCCAGTGAACACAGCTTCCCTCCAGAAAAAGGAACAAGTACCTGTTATGTTCTCGGTGACGGTCGACATTAGTCAGAGACGCCAAGTGGTCAACGAGATACAGAGTTCCGTTACCGACGCTTATATTTTGTTTTCGGGCCCGGTTGGTCAAGTTTTCGGAAAATGTGATCAATTCAGGAAGACCGACCGGGACCCGAGGAAGTGACCGATATTACAAACCGTGCAGTGGCGATTCAAGTGTAGTTTAACATAAAATGTGACCGAAACGAAAGCACGTGCTCAGCGGACCTCGCGCATATCAAACTAATTTTTTCTGTTAACGTTTTAGAACATTTTAAAAAGGGTTTGTATGGGGTGTGGTAGAGAGAATGAGCAGAGCTGGGCTACCTTATAGGTGTAAGCATTGTATTTTCAATGTAAGAGCTATTTTCTAACAAAATGTGTTTTGTTCTTTTGTGTGTTGTAATAAGGACTTCAGTATTTCCGTAAGTAAAATATTCATTTCATATCATAAAAATGTGTTAGTCTAAGTTATTTAGTCATTACCACTTCCTCATTTCTATGTTGTTAAAAATTCGTCTAACGAAATCGGGGGTTTTCTGAAATTCTATTACAGTCAGATAGCGGGATTTTTATAAGGGCAAGAGTGTATAAGTTTTCGATATTTTACTTTCTAGAAAAAATATCGTGGCGACCTTGGGCAGTTTTCAAAAGATAAGTTTTACGGGGACCATGACGGTAAGTGAAATTCTGGCAGCGGTAAGTATTATTTTATGAAGAGTGGAATGTGTTAAATATCAGGGTAAAAAGTGAGTAACTTCACAGCGACGACCCTGCCAGGATGTTCGTATATAAATTTTATAGGAACTAGACCTATTTTAATACACAGAAAATAGGATGTGGTAATGACGAATGTATAAAAATTTTATCGTACATAATTAAGTAGGTTAGGTTTATATTATTGTGATTCACAATGTGTTAGGCGTTTTAAGTATAGAAAGATAGTAGTTTCATATATAAAAGTGATACAAACGAACTTTAAAAATGTCCATAATACAAAGTAATGATAGTGATTTTGCGTGGGATGAGTGGGAGAATGAATTTCGAGGTGTTGTGGGTGAGATGACAGACGAGGAATGGGGTAATTTAGACAATAGATTAACCCGAATGGAAGAACAAGAGGAAGGAATATTTGCGGAAATCAATAAACATAGTGAGATGACCAATGTTAAAGGTAAGATAGCTGAAGTAAAACTGGTAGAAAATAAGACAGTGAATAGGCCTAATGACAACGATAGTGTAGGGGTGGAAGAAAAGGAGTATACATTGAATGACATATTTGACCTTTTAAAGAAAGGTTTTGACGAAAATAACAAAATATTGAAGGAATGGGCGCAGGAACTAAAGACAGACCGATTAAGGGAGGAAGATAGAGGTCAAATAAAAGTTGAATTAACACAGGTAAGTGGTAATAATGTCTTTGATAATAGCGAAGAAATAATTAACAAGGTAAGTTACAGTTGTAAAAATGAATTAATAAATAATAGTGATAAAATAGTTGAAAACGAGCTATTTAAGAATGATGTGATGAAAACAAATAGTGATGATGAAGTTTGTGGTGAAGTAGAATTTAATAACAAAATGTTAGCGAGTGTTGATGAAATTGAGAGAGAGTGTGATGAAAGGTTAGGGTGGCAAAGGGCAAATTTTCCCCGTGATGTAAGTGGAGTAAGGACTCCGCTAGTAGTGAATTTTGAGGACAGAGATTATGTGGAAGACATTATGTGGAAATTATGTGGAAGACAAGGTGTCTTCAAGCAGTCCCCTAATTTTTTGTAAACCTGGAAAAGCCAGGAAGTGGTATAGTAAGTTTGTTGTACCCTTTGCATGGAGTGAAGTAGGTCAGTGTTGTTGTGACGGGTATTGTGATGAAAGTGATTATGAGGGAGAAAAAGAGTTAGAGTGGTTCAAAATAAATAGAGGTTATATAGGGCTGATAGAGCAGATGGATATTAAGAGGGTTATGATAAATAATGTAGACATACCTTGCGTAGTAGTAGACAGTGATTATATTGATGATAAATATGTACCTGTAGGAAGAATTAGTGTACTTGTAGTGGAGGAATATGATGAGAAAATAACTTACCTGGGTGTAACAACAAATATTCACGGAGGCTGGATAAAAACAAATAATAGTGACAAGTCTTATGGAATAATAAAAGGGAAAATGAATGACATAGAGGTAATGGTTTATGATAAGAATAATAATAATAAATTGGATGTAAATAAAAATCATTTAATCTATAAATATGTAAGATACCTTTTTGACGATGGAGGCTAAAATATGAAACAGTAAAAGACAGTTAAATATTTTGTTTTAAGGGATTTGACTTTGCTGATTTGGAAATTGAGATGTGATAACTAACTAAATAATGAATCGGATTTGTAAATAAATATGTAGTAAAGCCAATTGTATGTGTTGCGGTTAAGTGAACAGTGTATGTAGGTAATTAATTGTTGTAATAATAGGATCAATATTATGCAATTTAAAGAAAGAATAACAGTAATTTTGGAAACAGTAATTGGCTAATTGTAAATGTTTAATTAATTTAATTAAAATAATTTGAAATGTTTTAAATATTTTGATTAATTCAAAGATTATATAATTGAATTTTCTGATGAATTTAAATGGTTTAACGAGAAGTGAAGTTGGTAATTAAATGATGAATTGTTGTTTTGAAATAACTTTTTGTTAAATGTTTCAGAGGTTACTTGGAGTAGTGGTGTATGGTATATATAGTTATGTATGTCAGTATATGAATTATGGACTGTAAGTATAAAATTTTTATGATACAAGTCAAATATAATAAAATGTACACAAATGTTTAACTTAATGGAACGAATTTTAACTTCAATAATTTTAACTTGAGATAATGATTTAAAGGGTAATAATAATGAATTTGAAAATTTTAAGTAATCGAATTGTAGAAAGTTATGAAGGATGATTAATGATTGATGATGGATGAAGATGTCACATTAGAATGTTGTATATAAAAATTCTATTAATTAGTTATTAAGTGGCTATTGAGGGGGTGGCCTGTGCTCTCTTAGATAGCGAAATGGGTTGGGGGTAGCAGTGAGTGTTACCTCCATCGGAGGCCAAACTGGCGATAAATGTGCGGCACACCTTATCCGTGTAAATAAAAAATTTTACACACAATACTAAATAACGTGTCGCACATAATAATATTGATGTGAAACAGGCAGTGAAATGAAGTTTAGATTTCCTCGACTTTTCGGGCGGTTACTGCCTTACCAGCACTAACCGTGGTTTTGGCTAGCGGCCGGCTATGGTCATATCAAGTCCCTTGACCATAGCTGACTTGAAATGGGTATATATTTGAAATTCAATGGGGGGACATTAGAGGAAATCTCCGGTACTATGGAACAGCGGCTGCCACTCTGCCCGCTTGGGGGTAGCAAGACCGGTGGCAGATCCGTTTTAAGGGTGTATGATTATAGAACAAGAACATGTTGATGTTCACTACTTTAAAACTTAATAGCGGAAGCAGAGACGCGGAGAGGTAAACCCTGTCCAAAATATACAGTCTCTATGGAAGCGAATGGGCGCCACAGTCCACCATAATCTGAAATAGTGTGTGTGGCTGGGAGGTGACGCAAAGGAGTCACGAATGTAAAGTTTAATAACATAACATTTTTTTATTCAAGGTTGGATTCAATAAAACTGCTTATGCTCTGTTCAATTAACTAGCTGATCAGATATGTAATATAAGGTGTTCATTACATGCTATGATTTTAAATGTATTATTTTATTGTTGTATGTTAGGTATAGGCATTGATAAGAATATGTGTTTTCATGATACGTGTATGCTTTAAATTAAGCCAATAATTAAACGCCTGGCAGGCAATTAATATAATAGGAGTGAGTATTGATAAATAAATATATATTTCATATAAGGTGTTCAATTATGAGATGTGTTTTAATTGTATTAGGAGATCAGCTGATTAGTAATAAGATGTCACTGGTATATTAGTGATAAATGTTTTAAGTAATTGATGTTCAATGTAATGTTTGATGTATTACAGACGTTTTAATGTAACGATAAAAAATAATTTGATAATGAGAAATGAAGTAACGAGTTGTGAAAGCAAATAAAAGAGAGTTTTTGGGTGATAAATATTTTAGGTGACATATAGACCTGTCAAAGTTAAAGTTGAATTAGTAGAGATGATATAAGGTAATGTTGTTTTGGTTTATACATGTTATAGTATTTTTTGAGAAGTATTGATGTTGACACAGTAGTAGTGAATATATGTAGAGATGAGTAATGTGAATGAGATTTAAACATATTTGTTGATGATATTTTGTAGTAAGGGTGAGGTGGTAAGGTGTGAGCAACGTATGGCGTTGTGGCGAGAATAGAGTAGTTCGCGTGAGTGTTTGCCGATATTTTGGAGGGGCATTGGCTCGTATGGTTATAGCCAGGTAGGGAACACACATCCTAGTACAAAGATGAGCGGTGCCAGAGGTAAATTGAATTTAGAGTGTTTTGATAGAGATGGGTGTCAGGTAGTAAAAGTTAATAGTAGAGTCAGAGGGAGAAGATTATATAGGTATCCAGCTCAAGTAGTACATTCAATGAGATAAATAGTTGACATCACCCACAGTAATGCAGAGTTAAACTGTTAAATAGAGAGAGTGATTTATGATAAAGATATAAAATTTGCATTTTTTTTGCCAGTGACAAAATTTGGATAGAATTGAAAATAATGTAAAGTTAAGAATTGTTTATTTTATTATTATGTAAAAGTCAATTTGATTATTATTATATTAATATTTTGTTCATTTTAAATATTTTATTTTATTATGTTTTGTGCTTTGAGTTAGATTGTTACAGATGTTTAATGTAGGTGCAGAGAGTATACATAACATATGTAGGTCAAGGGTTTTGGACTTGACCTAGTTTCGATCAGCTGATGAGGTCATACACCTACTAAGCTTGTATAGTAGGGAATTAATTTTATTTGTTTGTTTGATTAATTCAAACCAATATTTGAATAATTTTAATAAATGTTATTTAATAAATAAATTTAATAAAATTTTTTAATGAATAAATTAAAAATTTTTTTTGAATGTTAAAATTTTTGAAAATTTTAATTTTTTGAAAAAAAAACAAAAACGATTTTTCGCCTGCCAGCGAGTGAATATTTTTGAGTAATGATTATTTTATTATGTGTGCATTAACCATGTTTATTTTATTGTATTGCATTGTATTGGTAGACTATAAGTGGTTCTCATGTTAGAGTAAGGATGTGTTTAGATTAGTAGAAATGTCTAGGTTAAGTCATGTGAAACAAACATTTAGAAAAACAAGGAAGAGAATTTTTGATAAAATATTATTTTTTTTTGAATTTTGGATTTTTTAAATTTTTAATAAATTTGAAAAGAAATCTTTTATTTTTAATGTGTTATGGTAACATTAATGTTAGTGTGTGTGAGCCCAGTATCTGCTAAAGGCAGCCCAGCTTGCAAAAAAGGGGAAACATATCGGCGGAGGAGCTGGGATAATTTTAGCCAGGGATTGAGGATTTTTGGGGGTAGCATGTTAAAAGGCGAGGTGCGCCGTGGTGCGAGTCTGTTCGATTTCTCGGTGTTGGGATCTCTTACGGAGAAGTCCAGTGATCTCGTTCAGATGAGTCCATGGTCGCTAAGCCAGGGGGGTAGTGTACCCATAAGTAGTAAGAACAAGTGGGTTGTTGGCACCAGTTCCTCACCGGTCCTCTTCGGGGTTTGTCGATGAGATTTCTTCTGTCGTGGACAGCAGAATTCTCATCGAGGGGGTATTGTAGCGGGTCAATTTTGGGTCCTTGTATTTATTACTGGTAATGGGTCTGAAAGGAGAGGGTTTTATTTTATAAAAAAAAAAGAATGAATTTTGTTTGGACATCCTTTACGGTCACTCAAACATGCTTGTTGGACACCCTGTATTATGATCCGTGCCAGTCCGAGTAAGGCACAAAGCGATAACGATGGAATGTGACTGTAAATGTGCGCCCGTGCGCCGTTGGCGATAATCTCGACACCAAACTCAATAACCAAACGGAACAACACGTGACTAATTAGACTGGCCACGTGAGTGCCGCAGCCAATCACAATGAGCGACGAAAGCAGGGTGGCAGTGAACACAGCTTCCCTCCAGAAAAAGGAACAAGTACCTGTTACGTTCTCGGTGACGGTCGACATTAGTCAGAGACGCCAAGTGGTCAACGAGATACAGAGTTCCGTTACCGACGCTTATATTTTGTTTTCGGGCCCGGTTGGTCAAGTTTTCGGAAAATGTGATCAATTCAGGAAGACCGACCGGGACCCGAGGAAGTGACCAATATTACAAACCATGCAGTGGCGATTCAAGTGTAGTTTAACATAAAATGTGACCGAAACGAAAGCACGTGCTCGGCGGACCTCGCGCATATCAAACTAATTTTTCTGTTAACGTTTTAGAACATTTTAAAAAGGGTTTGTATGGGGTGTGGTAGAGAGAATGAGCAGAGCTGGGCTACCTTATAGGTGTAAGAATTGTATTTTCAATGTAAGAGCTATTTTCTAACAAAATGTGTTTTGTTCTTTTGTGTGTTGTAATAAGGACTTCAGTATTTCCGTAAGTAAAATATTCATTTCATATCATAAAAATGTGTTAGTCTAAGTTATTTAGTCATTACCACTTCCTCATTTCTGTGTTGTTAAAAATTCGTCTAACGAAATCGGGGGTTTTCTGAAATTCTATTACAGTCAGATAGCGGGATTTTTATAAGGGCAAGAGTGTATAAGTTTTCGATATTTTACTTTCTAGAAAAAATATCGTGGCGACCTTGGGCAGTTTTCAAAAGATAAGTTTTACGGGGACCATGACGGTAAGTGAAATTCTGGCAGCGGTAAGTATTATTTTATGAAGAGTGGAATGTGTTAAATATCAGGGTAAAAAGTGAGTAACTTCACATGGTACATTTCTTCTCCGATAGCAGCATTTTCGTTGATGCTTAAAAGCTTTTGGTTTTGTTGGTTTTCATAGCCCTCAATATCATCCATGTTGTATCGTTGCACCCAGAAACGAAAATTCCTACCTTCTGTGGCTTCAGTATTTAACTTATAAGCAATTATTCGATAAGCTCGTTTAATTGCTTCTTCAATGGAACTTCCATTCCGCCTTGCTTCTCGTATAAAGTCTTTGGCTAAGACCTCTTTAAATGTATCCCATAAAGCCTTGGGATTTTCTGGTGACCCAGAAATAAGAATTTGTATGAAAAGAGTTCTCATCACTCTAGGCATTTTGATACAGCAGATTCTCGCAAACCTTCTATCCACTGTTGATCATCGTACATAAGTCTTTTAGCTAAGCAAGCTTGTTTATAAGTTGCATGTTTCACACCATTCACTGTGTGGAGATCACTAAAGCTTGTAGCATCTTTGACATGGTAAAGCAGTAGTCGTAGTTCTGGTTGAGAAACAAAGTTGACGTTATGAATTCTACCAATAACATGTAGATGTCTAATTCTAGGTACCCATTCACTCGTTTTTCCAAGCCATCTAAAATATTCGGGCATTTGCCAATAATAATGGTAGACAACTTCTTGTTGATTTTCTTGTTGCTGTTATCTTAGGGCTTGATTATAACGAAAGTAAGCCTCTAAAGTCGACCCTTTCTGTCCGATAAAATGTATCTTTCTTTTCTAAGTCACAAAGAAGCAAAAGCAACAGTTTCAAAAAACTCATAAAGTATTATTAACTTTAACTTACTAAAAACCTTTTTCGAATGTTTCAATACAATCCTTGAATTTTTTTGTCCATGACGTGTCCGTGTATTAATACTTACCTCAGAAACACAGAAACCACAACAGCGTACAGGGAACACGTTATAAATTAAATACGTTATTGTTCGCATAATATTATTAGATAGGATATACAAAAATTAAACTCTTATTATGTTTATTTACATTGATTGCAACAGCTATTTATTCTTCTTCATATGTAAACATATCGATACTGCACCGTATTTATCTGTACAGTAAGAAAGCTGGTTAGAAATTACAGTTGCCTAGCAATAATTAATTGTCGCACGGTATCGGTCCCGCGATATTTTAAAATAAAAGCCCTCAGATGTGGCCCTTAAACGAATTTTGCGGAAAATGAGACAGAGTCCAATCAATTCCTGGTGTCAAAATACCCTTAAGTACCAACTTCCGAGAAAATCGTTAGAGCCGTTTTGGAGAAAGAAAACAGGTACATACAATTATTGCTCGCTTAATATTATATAGGATTTATATTTTCCCCATATGTAGTTCAGTTTCATCTCCACTTTGCTTATCAATATTATTGTTGAGCTCACTAATTCTCTTATTTAATTTATTTAATTGTGTTTTTTTTCACTCATTCGCAACCCTCTTTATTTCACTGCTTAACCTATTCTCGACACCATTCATTTCACTCATCAGCCTTCGCAACATATTCATCACCTTAATCAACTGATCCTCCTGTCTAGCAGAAGCCAGAGTAAATGCACCCCCAGATCACTCATCACTCTAGAATCAGTCAAACTGGTTTCAACTTCCTGTTCTGCTATTATCACCCTGTTTTGTAATTAGATTATACAGCACAAATATTGAATAGTATCCTACCTCTATGCTACCACAAACACAATAGTAGTATATACTCATTTGTCACCTACCCAAACCCACTTCTCTGCTGTGAACCAGCCTAATTTGTGAAATAATTCAAACAGGGGTCTTGAAAGGATAATGGAAAACAACAAAATTTAACAAGTATCCTGGCAGGGTCACCAATTGTGACGGTACAAAAGTACAGGAAACACCCAAGTTTGCCACCCACACTTGATAGACAGCATGTGGAAACCATATCAGATTCCCCACAGACAACAGTGACGCTAAAACTACTTACCAGAAGACAGGGCGGATCCACGAGCACAGGTTAGGTCAGGGGTGGGTGACAAATAAAAATGCGTAAACTATCATAATTGCTTTTTTATTAATCACAACATAACAATACATTACTATCCCTTATAATATTGTTTAAATTTAAAATTATGCTTCCAAAGATTAACAAATTCTACCCACTCTCATTAACCTCCAATAGCAAATGCATCTATAAATTTTTTTTTATAGTTTTCAAATCCATCAAATACAAAACTCTTTGAACCACAAAAATTTATTTATTTATTTATTATCAAAATACCCTTATACCATATTGGTGTCGGGTTACATCAATATATGATAAGTACATCAACTACACTCTATATACAAATTTTTTCCATCTTACTCTATCCATTGACAATGTCTTCGCTTCCCTCCAGCCCAAGCCTCTTTCTCTCAAAAATTTTCCCATCATTCCATCCCAAGTCAGTCACGGTCTTCCTCTCTTCTTTCTCCCCCTGATTTTGCCTCCCAAACCTGTTTTACCATTCTATCACTATCCATTCTCTGCATGTGTCCCCACCAGAATAATTGTCTCTGTTCAATAAAATCCAGAATCGATATCACTTCCAGATTGAACCACAACAATTACTAAACAAAAACGGTTATAAAACTTTGTTTCTATAGCATTACGTTTTCTTGAAAATGAACATTTTTCTTATACTAACATATACATTACATTATATACACGGCTCATTTTGGGCTCCAAAGTCCTCAGAGAAGTTACCAACACTTTATGGGCAGAACTGTTCTCTCTCTCTCTCTCTCTCTCTCTCTCTCTCTCTCTCTCTCTCTCTCTCTCTCTCTCTCTCTCTCTCTCTCCCTCTCATGCACACGCGCGCGCGCGCGCACACACACACACACACACACACACACACACACACAGACTCCAATTGTTTTGTCAAAAATACTTTTTTAGATGGCAATTCCTTATTGGCTATAATTTACTGTTGGAGTTTCTGTATAATAACGTTAATTATACATGGTGAATAGCGTCTGGTGACTCTCTCTTGCTGGTGTTATCCCATGATGGCAACACCTTTCCTTGCAAGTGTCGAATTTCTCTCCCCCTCCCCCGAATTTTGTGTTTCACACACAATCTCTTTTAAATACTTTTGATGGCCGGTTGGCAATCCGGGGTTCTGACTGGGGGCGGTGTTTGGTATTTTGGGAGCAAAACATTTATGTGGTCAAACTTCACTAGCGTGTAATTTCTTTCTTAGTCGATATTAATGATTGGATATATAGATCGACTCACATTCCCCTATCAATTGCTTGGCAATATCCTCTGTGCACGTGCCATACTATACACATTTGTCAGTTTAGTCTCGACTATCTAAGGAGCAGCATGTAGTTGGGACTTGCTCATCAGCACATAGCAGCATAGGAAACTGATAAATCAGTATTTATGTTTGCCCCCCCCCCCCCGACCATCTGTAAGTTTTCTATCTGTCTAAGATGTATGTAATCCCTTTATTTCCTTCCTCCCTTCTTCCCTTTCTTCCTAAGGGGCACTAGTAACCCCAGTTTAAACCTTCTTTGAAGCTTGGAATTTTTAATAAGGTAAGCCAAATCTATGATTTTTGTATCCATTTTAACAGCTCACCACTCACTCAAGTCTCACCAGGAGAGTGCATATTAAATCATACAATTTTTTATTACGTGAGGTTATAATTTTTTATGTAACTAAAAAACTTTACAGTATTGATTTTATGAGTTGGCATACTATCAACTACTGGAGGTCTTTCAAATGATTGTTTTCTCTCCATACATTTACATTTATAGATGGTGGTGTTAAAGACTGTGAGATACAGGAAGCTTTAAAGATGGGGCAAAACAAAATTAGTGAAGCCCCCCTCCCCCCGAGAGTTCTAGTATGTTTACATTACTTTCAACTTCTACAGAAAATACAACTTAATACACCTACAGCAAATTGATGAAAGCTAAACTGTGGTACAAGGATCAGCTTTTGCTCATTGTTTATCATTCTCAACTGAATGTGAGATGGCAGCATTCTGGGAAGAAAAGCAAAGTAAACTGGCCTATATGGTGAAATACCCAAGAGTTTCTGACATGATTTGCCCTCCATATGTTTATAGTTGGTGTGAGAGACTAGTGAAAATGCTGTTGTTCATGTACTCCAGTTTGATGCAGCAAAGTTGGCATTCACATATCAGTGAAGTTACATCATTACATAATATGTTCAAAAGCCTCCTATGATGTACTACTCTTTCCTTGGACAGAGTAAAGAATTGGTTCAAGGCAAACAGTTGAAAAGGTGAAGATTAACACAATGATTTGAACCATTGGAAAAGTAGAGAAGTCTGTATGCTACATAGGCCTGTGTGGGAAATGTGGCCATCTTCTGGTTGTTGGAAGACTAGAAAAGACAGTCACTAACTGTAAGGCAAGTCTGGCGCCAGTACCTGTTGTGATTCTAGCTCCAACAGTATGTAATGAAGTTTTTGCAGATGAAAAACTTGTATTAAATATGTTCGCCATGCTGTTAACTCGCTGCCTGTAGTACTCCTCACTAAGAGTTGGGGTAAGCCGGTACGTTTATATTTAACAAAGTAGAGAGCACAGATCAGGCTATATTTAGACCTGAATACGGTGTGCATAGAATAGTGGAATAGGATTTTCATTGTATTTTGTTGGTATTTTGTAAATTGGTAATGATTAATAATATTAAATGGGTGGTGGGGGGTCATTCATGTTGTCACAGTAGATGTGAAGTTCTTGGATTATTGAGCCTGTATGAAAGCATTTCCTAAGTATGTTGCTGTTAATCAAGAAAGGAAGGTGGAGGTTGAAATGCAGTCAGATATCACTGTAGTTCTGAGCATTAACAGTTCCAAAGTTCCTCCAGTAACTAAATGGACGGCTCGTAAACCAAACCTTTTGAGTTCTATGAGACAAATGATTGCTACTATTGCTAAACGTGTACATGTACGATATTAATTAATGACTCATTGGGCACTTGGTGAAACATATTAATACAAAGGTTTTTTAAAAATATATGAACACTTGGTTCGTTTCACAGTTTTTTTATTTAATTCTGACAGCTGTTTCAACTTCTTAAGTCATTGTCAAAGAGATGAGTGAAGACTAAACAGAGGATGTAAGGGTAGTTGACATCTGTTTAGGGCGTGTATCGGAACATGTGTGAGGTGTGATGATGGTGAGGGGGGTTGCAGGAGCTAAGGGAAGGTCAAGTGTCTGTAAAAACTAAATATAATCTGAATGCGAAATATAAAATTAACTGAACTAAATAACAGCTTTTAATAAGGAGGATACACAGAATTCATATTGTTCATTTTTAAATTTTTGTTATTTTTTATTGCTTTTTTAATTTCTAGAATTTCTAACAAATCCATTTTTTACCTTTTTGTATGTTGTGGAGTAGTGTTATGTTTTTTGTATCTGTGAAGTGATTGTGTTGTAAGCAATGATCTGCAAAACCTGTATTGGCTGTATTGGTTAAAATTGGCTTCTTATGTTCAGAAATGCGATATTTCAGAGCACTGCCACATTGTCTGATATAAATAGCATCGCATTCTGCACAGTGTATTCATTACTAGTCAGCAATAAAGAAAAATCAAACACACTAGAGAAAAATGGAGTTTATTGTTGTTATTATTTATGTTTTGTTCATTTTGATTAATTCTTAATTGTTCAGTTTTTATTTTATATTTGATTTTATTTTCTATTGTGTTTACAGTATTTTTATTATATCCATTTTCATAAGCAATTTGGTATATTATATTTCTTTCTTTGTCTGTTTCTTGTTTGTTTAGGGGTATTTTGTACCTTATGTTAAATAGTGAATAGAATGCTACCATTTTTTGTTGTGGTGGGTGGTCAGAATGGTTAGGTATAATGATGTTAGTTTAGGTTGGTTTTCTGTATATTGCATATTGTAGATGGTTATTGTATCTTGTGATGGTTATGTCTAAATCGTTGATTTTGTTATGTTTTTCTTTTTCTTCTGTGAATTGTATTTTTGGATGTATGTTATTGATTTGTTTTAATATGTTATCTGCATTTGTGCTTTTGTTATTTGATACATTTAGCCCATCATCTACATATCTTATCCATATGCCATTTGGATCAAATGAATTTATAATATTTTGTATTTTGGTGTCTATGTGTTGTAAGAATATTTGTGCTATTATGCTAGATAATGGAGATCCTTTTAGCGAGACCTTCTTGTTGTTGATAAATTTTGCTAATGAATTCAAAGTAATTTTGTTTTAGTATTAGTTGGAGCCTAATACTAATAAATACATAGTAATAAATAAATAAATAACTTTTTTATTTCAGATACATATTGTATTTATATATAAACCACAAAAATAGAAAATCTTCACTTTGTTTTGGGTTTTCACATCAACTGCAGTAGTCTGTCTTCAGTGTTGTATTGTCCGTATGAATTAAGGGTGTATAACAGTAGACCTTGACTTCAATATCAGGACATAAAACTAAAATTAAACTCTTGTTATAAAAAATTGTAATAATATCTGTACACACTATTGTGAATCTCTTTATATGGTTCATATCTACAAGTGAATAGTGATTTTTGTTCATGCAGTAGGAGATGTCCCTGTAAGGATGCGTAAAATACAAGCTGAGCAACTACAACTGTACTCACTCATTCCTTTGCTGTAACTGCTATGCTCTAGGTACCACTTTGGTTCAGAAGATTTGGAACTGGACGTAGATAGAAAATGTATCTAATAGTTGCTTTTTTTAATAGTACAGTGAGTCAAAGGTATCTTAGTGTTGTTTCGTTTAATTACTGTTTTAAGTTTATTCAATTTCTATGGTGGTACAAGAAGTTTGACCACCACAGTTACTTAATGTATAAGTTTAGAAACTGTAACAACTCCACTGTTAGTAAACAACTGCATGTAGGCCTACAAAGAACTAAGATAAGTTTGACTGTCAAAATTGCCTTTATACACCTTGTATACGAAATAATGTATTCTGATGGATTCCATTGTTTTGTTTAAAGAGCCAACTTTTTCTGGTCATCTAGAATATAGGATTGCCTGTGTACCCAGTGTAATCTGCAAGAGGATGGCTCATTGTTAATTGCGAGTTTTGTTCACTATATATATTTAAGTTATAAAAATTGTATAATTAAAAAACAGTTTTTATAAAAAAAGTGTGTTATTGATATTTAAATTATGTTATAGTTACTAAAGGAGCAATGGCTAGTAATCAACAACTGCTGCCAACACGAACTTTTGCAGACAATGATTTTCCTGCAATAGGTAAGCCAGCAAAATTTTGCTTAACAGTGAACTTACATACTAGAATTGTTAGCATGTAGATGCTTAGTGTGTTGTGTGTGTGTTGAGGGGGGTTGATTATAAATGGATCATTGGAAATAGTATTTTTTTAATAAGAAATATTAACAAAATTATAAAATGAAATGCAGAATGAAGACAAATTTGTGTGATGTGAAACGTTTTTGAATATTTTTTCTGTTTTTAATACTGTAGGAATTTATTGTTTTTTGTTTTTTTTTCAGGGCAGTTGAGTTTGGCAGAAGCCAGGAACCGAAGTCATGTTGTATCAGATCAAAATTTCCCTCCTCTTGGTAAGTAACATATTTCATGTATGGTTTCAAAAATTGTTAAACTACAGATTAACTTTAATCTAATCAGTAATACATAATTTTGTTATGCCAGGTAGGAGTCTCAGAGACTCTAAATTCACTCTCTCCCCAGTGCTATAGATTGTACTTCTCTTCACAGTTCCCATTATTTGTTTCATCCATAAACCATCTAGCAGCTTAACTGGACTTTTCCAGACTTCTTATGCCTTCTTCTCTTTCCACAGTAATGCTTGAAATTTACATTACATAACACACACAGTAGACAGCATAGTTCTTCTGAGTTCTATGTGCCAAACTTTCCCTTTTATTCATCGTACTTATTCTCATTGCACAGTACAGTACTTGCAATAACACCTTGATAACACTCTTCTGAGGAAAAAAGTGCTTTATATTGAAGGTTCCTTTATATAAATATTTCGAGTTTAACTTAAGAAATATAAAGAAATTTCTGGAAAAAAGTTTGTCATATGTAGTTTCTTGGTGAAGCTTGGTGACCTAAACTTCATAATTATTACTTAGTTTGGGATGATTTCTTCTAAATATTCTTAAAGCTGAGATTCTCAAAAACCATATTCCTTTCTTCCAAATACTACCTATGCAACTCTAATAATATGTCATACATGTGTAAATTACATAATATGTGACTACAGGTTATGTAAAAAATAATATCATTATGTTGTAAATTTTAGAGAACTTGTTCCCCAAAACTTTCAAGAACTAAATTTATGAGTAAAAATGAAAAAACTTGCTTACATTTATTAAGAATTCTTTAATTACATTAAATAAATAGGGAATAACAAAGGTTTCTTGAGATTTATACTAGATACTGAAGTATGCAAAATTTTATTTACTTAACAGTAGCGTGCAGATTAATCCGAACACAGATGTTTTTCCATAAAAAGGTACTTTATTCACAAACAAAACCACACAAGTACATTTAGAAAAATAACTAGTGGCTGATATGTCCTCCTTTGTTCTTAATGAGGTCAGAGACATGTTTCGGCATCGATTCGACAAGTGTGTTGCAGATTTTGTTTATTTCTTCATCATGAAACCATACCTTTATGACAGCTTCAATCAGTGGATTTTTTGTGGTACAGTTCATTTTTTCCACTCTCCGCTTTGCGATAGCCCACAAGTTTTCTATTGGATTCAAATCCGGGGAATTGCCAGGCGAATTTAAAACAGAAGTTTTGTGCTGTTGAAAAAAAGCTTTTACTTTTTTGGCAGTATGGCATGGTGCTAAATCTTGCTGGAACACTCCGTTGCCTTCTGGGAACAGGTCCTGAAGTTGTGTGATGACTCTTGTTTGCAGAATGTTGATGTATTCATCACTTCTTAGCATACCATTCACTGGAACCAATGATCCAGGGCCTTTAGAAGTAAAGTTACCCCAAAACATTTTTTTTTCGGGGTGCTTAACAGTTGCTGGAGGTGCGCTGGTGACGTTTTTTCATTAGCTGCTTTTCTAACGTAAGGCACTTTTTGTCCCTGAACAAATGTGTCTCATCGGAAAACATTAAATTTTTCCAGTCTTCTATTGTCCAGTTTGCATGTGCTTTGGCCCACGCTAGCCTTTTTTTGCACATTGCGGTGGTTAAAAGCTGTTTTTTAATTGGTTGGCGAGCTTTTCGTCCAGCTGCAAGCAGTCTGCGTCGAACTTTTGTCACATGAACATCTGTTCCACTAGCTTCTAATTCTCGGTTCAAATCCACAGCAGAAAGTGTAGGGTTAATTTTACTTTTTCTCACCAACATCCGATCTTGTAATGAGGTAGTTTTCTTTTTTCGGCCACAACTTCTCTTTCTTCGTGGTGAAACCGAACCAGTCTCTTTGAACTGCTTTACAAGAGCATTCACAGTTCCTAGGCCTACACCACACTCAATAGCTATTTGACGCTGTGTCATATTGGTGTGCTCAGAAAGAGCAACAATCTTGGAGCGTTTTCTCGGAGTTATATCCATTACTACAAATGCACTACACTACACTACACAAAGTATAGAAACTTTAAAATTCTAATTTCAGAAGAAGCAATAACAAAACTTACTCAAAGTATTTTATTCACAACACAGTAAACTCAAAAGTCCAAGAACATAACCTCAAACTACTAAACAACATGAAGACAACTAAGAGAATGTGTTTTGGTTAAACAGTGTTACCACTGTGAACAAACAAACTGAAATTTCCCTGCGTTAAACAGATACGTCCCTGTGTTCGGATTAATTTGCATGCTACTGTACACATTTAAATATAGAGACATTTAAAAGAATTCTACAACAACAAAAAATTAACAGAAACAGGGGGTTTATTAAAAATCACTAAAAACTACATACTAATTGCAAAAAAAAAGAAGAAAACTTGTGACAGTTCAATATAACAGAGTTCTAGTTCTGCACTTCAAAAACATTATACAGATAATGCACCCATTACACAAGTTTACAATGCCCTGTCATTATTAAAACTAGGTGGAAACAATAAAATTAGAGACTAACAGTAATTTCATACTGAAAATAATAAATGGTAAAAAAATATACCTTGAATCAATATTTTCAAAAAATATAAACATGTATTGTATTAACTTCCTTGTTTTATATAAAATGTTTACATACTAGATTATGTAAAGCATTCTTCCATTAAGTTTAATATCGGGGGACCGAGCTTTGCTCGGTTTCTATATTTATTTATATATTATTTATTTATAGATTTTTTTACATTAAATTGTCTAGGATTTGTAAACATAAGCAGAAATTTGTAAACATAAACAGAAACTATACTTATATTGTATAAACATTTAAAATAATAGCAATTGCATTATACATATATAAAAAAATACAAGTAAATAGAATAATACAAAATACGTACAGTATAATACAAAAATAATACAAAATTGTTGGAAAGTTACAGTAAAGTCTTCTAGTATTTAGTATTTCTTTCCATACAACTTTTCGTGTATGGTGAGGATTTTCTGGTGGCAAGAGAACTTTTAAGCTGCTTTGTTTTTTTATTCTAGAAAATGCTACGTACAACATTCCATGCATAAAAATTTATATACGTAAGTAGATACCAACGAATTCAAATGTTTGTCCTTGAGCTTTGTGGATGGTAGGTCTTACGGGGGACGGATGCCGTTGCATAGTACATCCAAGTTGATTTTTGCTAGAATCTAATGTGATTCTTGGGATATGGACTTCTCGGCCTGCATTCTCTCCAGTGATAATCTTTAATTTAATAATATTGTTACACGACTCAGTAACTATTAACCTCGTTCCATTGCATAGTCCTTCGGAGACGTCCAAGTTTTGCAAGAGGATTATTATTATATTTTTTTAAGTTTCAGTTCATGTGGTGGTAGATTAGCCACTTCAACGGAATTCAGGAATTCAGAAGTAAATTCGAGACCTCCTTCTGGTTGATCTTTGACAGAATCATAACTTTCGTAAACCTTGTACTCTCCAGGAAGCTTTTGAATAATTCCTGCATTAATTTTATTAACATCTTTATTTAATGGTGCTAGTATAGCCCTGTCTTTCATATCTGTTATTAGCCAGACAGTCTCCGAATACTTCTTCAATAAGATTGCCGTTGGAAAGAACATCCTCTGGTAGTTCAATCTCATCCGTAGCATTTACTGGCAAATCTCCATTGCCAACTTTTAATAAATATTCAGCAGAGTCTCTTTGCTCTGGATCCACGCGCATATTGTCTGTTAGTGAAGAGAAGTTAAAATGATGCCAAAGACTGCTTTTCTTAATTGAAAGGTCTACCAACTCACTGCGGTTATCACGAGGTTGAACGGGCAAACATTGCCGGAAATCTCCTCCAAAGACAACAATCTTTCCACCAAAAAGTATATTAGGATTTCCTATAGAACGATGTAGTTGATCCATATTGTGTAATCCATATTTAGATAACATGGGTGCTTCATCCATCAGGAAGACATTAATTTTGGCTAGCTCTTTTGCCTTAGAAGCTCCAGGTTCAGTATTTGAAATTGAATCAGAATTTAATGGCAACTACAAAAAAAAATTTTTATTGATTTATTATTTAAATAAATTTAAAAGAAAAATTCGATAGAATTTAGTAAAAATACAACCTCAAGTCCAAAAGTCTTGGTGAGAAGTTCGCCCATTAGGAAGAAGAATAGACGCTACCCCAGTAAACGCCATGCACTTGACATTATACATTCGTCCACTTAATATATAATATAGGCATTTGTAAACAAACGTTTTTCCGGTACCACCAGGACCATCAATAAAGTAACATCTGGGACTAGACAGTTCATTAGTACATGAGTTTAGGACTGCGTCGACAATTTCTATTTGTCTTCCTCTAAGAAATTGGTACATCTCTTCTCCGATAGCAGCATTTTCGTTGATTTTAAAAACTTTTGGTTTTGTTGGTTTTCATAGCCCTCAATATCATCCATGTTGTATCGTTGCACCCAGAAACGAAAATTCCTACCTTCCGTGGCTTCAGTATTTAACTTATAAGCAATTATTCGATAAGCTCGTTTAATTGCTTCTTCAATGGAACTTCCATTCCGCCTTGCTTCTTGTATAAAGTCTTCGGCTAAGTCCTCTTTAAATGTATCCCATAAAGCCTTGGGATTTTCTGGTGACCCAGAAATAAGAATTTGTATGAAAAGAGTTCTCATCACTCTAGGCATTTTTGATACAGCAGATTCTCGCAAACCTTCTATCCACTGTTGATCATCATACATAAGTCTTTTAGCTAAGCAAGCTTGTTTATAAGTTGCATGTTTCACACCATTCACTGTGTGGAGATCACCAAAGCTTGTAGCATCTTTGACATGGTAAAGCAGTAGTCGTAGTTCTGGTTGAGAAACAAAGTTGACGTTATGAATTCTACCAATAACATGTAGATGTCTAATTCTAGGTACCCATTCACTCGTTTTTCCAAGCCATCTAAAATATTTGGGCATTTGCCAATAATAATGGTAGACAACTTCTTGTTGATTTTCTTGTTGCTGTTATCTTAGGGCTTGATTATAACGAAAGTAAGCCTCTAAAGTCGACCCTTTCTGTCCGATAAAACGTACCTTTCTGTTCTAAGTCACAAAGAAGCAAAAGCAACAGTTTCAAAAAACTCATAAAGTATTATTAACTTTAGCTTACTAAAAACCTTTTTCGAATGTTTCAATACAATCCTTGAATTTTTTGTCCATGACATGTCCGTGTATTAATACTTACCTCAGAGAACACAGAAACCACAACAGCATACAGGGAACACGTTATAAATTAAATACGTTATTGCTCGCATAATATTATTAGATAGGGTATACAAAAATTAAACTCTTATTTTGTTTATTTACATTGATTGCAACAGCTATTTATTCTTCTTCATATGTAAACATATCGATACTGCACCGTATTTATCTGTACGGTAAGAAAGCTGGTTAGAAATTACAGTTGCCTAGCAATAATTAATTGTCGCACGGTATCGGTCCCGCGATATTTTAAAATAAAAGCCCTCAGATGTGGCCCTTAAATGAATTTTGCGGAAAATGAGACAGAGTCCAATCAATTCCTGGTGTCAAAATACCCTTAAGTACCAACTTCCGAGAAAATCGTTAGAGCCGTTTTGAGAAAAAAAAAACATAGGTACATACAATTATTGCTTGCTTAATATTATAGGATTAATTAAAATGTATTGTGAAAATGTACAATATTGGGCTGTATTCAGGAAACCTAAACGTAATTAAATTATGTGTACGCAATATTTAGTATATATAAACAAGAATTAAGTTAATAATATGTACAAAATTGTGTTCATCGAAAACAAATTAGAACTAGTGTGCTTCAAAAAATTCTGTGTTAACACGTACCGTGCCATAGTGGTACGTGGTACTGCCCGGTGGCCGACTGGGTCTCCCCTACAGTGCCCAGGCGGTCCCTCGTACCGCTCAGCTTTGGAGGAGAAAACTTTCCCTCCACGCCACGGTACTGCTCGGCAATGATCAATTGCAGCCGTTAGGGACCGCTTGGGCACCAAACAAACATCTGGCACACAGCTTGTGTTTTTTTTGCAAAAACAATTTTTTTTAATAATGTTTTATTGGTTTCAACAGTAAAAGGACATTTTATTCACTAGTTTTGTTATTTTACAATTTTTATTCAAATGCAATCATAAAATGATATATAATGATATAATACTATTTATGGTTCTCATTCACGAGTCTTTCGCACTGTGCCCCGGCGGTACACGGTACTGCTGATTGAAATCTTATTACAAACGGATGTAAATACATTCAGAAACATTAGGGTTGTATAAAATGTCATTTTATAATATTATTAAGTTAATTATTGAGAAAAAAAGTTTGGCAAAAAAGAAAAGGCATCATTTCTTGTCGCATATTCCTGGGCACGATACGTGGAAGGTCTTCCTGTGCCTAATAGGTTATCTGATCTTTCTATGCCTAATTCTTGTTACCCACGAGGAAGATAGTCATATGAGGCAGTATCCTGTATGGACGAATGCTGTTGAATGTCATAAAAGAATGTTTCAGTGGCAACATTGAGGCTACAAAGTGGCTACTTTTCTTGGCCTGTTACAGGCTGGAATGATAAACAGTGAGTTGATCAAATGGTAGCACCAATTGTATAATACAGTAAAACCCCTCATACACTAATAGTGCTCCTCAGTAGATCATCAACAAAGAGCTTTATGTTTGGCCAAATGTATACGAGGGGGAGAGAGAGAGAGAGAGAGAGAGAGAGAGAGAGAGAGAGAGAGAGAGAGAGAGAGAGAGAGAGAGAGATTCTTATTGAGAATTTACACCAAGCATCTTCCTTCCCCACATAAAAATCAAGGACAGAAGAGAAAAGGGAAACTTTTTTTATGCTCTGCTGGGTTTGATAGTAGCTTATCAGAACATTTCACAAATGTAGAAACTGATAAGCCATTGCCACCTAGATCTACCTTCTCTTGTTGAAGGTCATAGTGGCATTGGCTCATCAAAATACACAGCAAATATTATGACATAAATTAAATTGAATGGTAGGCTCTCAGGTGACATTTCAATAAATAAGGGAGTTTACACAGGGATGCTGTCTTTCTCCAACCTTGTTTAATATATTGTTACGACGGTCTAACTGCTCATCATATGGTACAGTGGAAAACAAAATACAAGACACCAATTAAGTCACTAATCACCAGCGTTAATTATCA
Organism: Magicicada septendecula; assembly: GCA_034769895.1. Taxonomy (NCBI): domain Eukaryota; kingdom Metazoa; phylum Arthropoda; class Insecta; order Hemiptera; family Cicadidae; genus Magicicada; species Magicicada septendecula. Next base: position 1,144,909 of record JAWRYS010001911.1, on the reverse strand, counting down.
CAATTAGACAGTTTGTAATCAACAACATAGTCGCTTACAAAAAATTAAATAAAAATGTTCATAAAACACGTAACACTTTGCCACAATACTTCGAACCGCGCTGGAATAAATCGCCACTTCAACTGACTAAGCGCTGCTGAATGCCTATATTTATACCCCGCAGAAATTTCAGAATCATCCATACTACATGTCAGTGCTACACTAGAGCGTAATTGCTTGCAGCCTTGACATAGTGCACGCGCCCGGCAAATCTGGAACAGTGTGACTAAGGCATGTTGAGATCACGTACACACACAACATTGCAGCCTGATTCCACTGGAATAGCTGAGAAACATGTAGAATGTTCTGTAATGGTGTGTAATTGTCTATAACGTATTCAAATATACTCACCCAAAATATTACCTACCTTGGCGATATGTTCTTAACACCTACCTTGCGTTTCATCGAATTTCATCAGTGTCGCCAGCATATTTAAAGTTACTGTATATATGCAAACCATTTCACTCTATGTATTAAACAACGCTTGCTTAATTTACACTTTATTTCCCTGGACTCAGAAGATTTGAAAGCTCATTAGGCGAGACTTTGACGATGGAAACAGACTAGGTTGCAGCGCAATAAGTTATGCTAAACACGTGGTCATATCGATATTGCAAAGTCCATTTTATTTGCAGTTAGAATTTTAAGTGGCCTTTCATTTTCCAGATCCTGAACTGATTTGGTTTCCTTTTAGCCGTACTGTTTGCCTTTTTCGAAGTACTGGCTTTTCTCAACTTCTAAATGTACACATAACCTTGTGTAACAGAAATATTGTTAACATAACAGAATACACTTTCTCCTAAACATCTAACATCGACATTCTCTTGGAATTTATCATTCCAAATTCAAAATGATTAATTAATTCCAGTCGGAATTTTAAGAAAAATACTTCATATTACTTTTTTCACTTAAACATCTCAGTCTATCTATTAATTTCAATGATTTACTCTTCATTTATGCAGATTACTCCGGTCATCTGTATACAATACATGATTAACACAAAAATCAAAAGTTATACAATACAACTAGTACAGTCAACCAAAGGTGTATTTTAACACTGTATTATTAATCGTTATATCGTGATTTAATCATCACGCCCTCTATCTTATTTTTCATTTTAAACTCCTCCACATCATTTTCTACTATCCCCCCTTATAAATCCCTTAACCCCTGATACCCCGTGTTACAAAAGGGTCAGTGACCTCAAGGACAAGCCTATATATAGTACAGTAGAACCCCGCTAGTCCGAACTAATTGGGACCGGGGCCGGTTCGGATTGGCAAAAATTCGGATTATCCGAAATAATTATTATTAAATAATTATAATTATTTATTTGATTTAAATATGGTCTTTAACTTATATGTAACTCATATATGCCCGTTTTTTATTCGACGAATGCATTTTACGGTTTATAAGAGTTGAATATTTCATAAAATATTATGTAGTACAGTACTGTGATACAGTACAGTTACGCCGGTTACACACACGGCGGATTTTTCCGCGGCGGACAATTGACCGCCGCCGCCGTTCCAACAGCGGCGCACTGAAGTAAATGAGAGCTTACACATTAAACGGAAAAATAAACGGGGGGTCAATTTGCCGTTGGCGGTAGCTGTGCAACCGCCGAATGCCACTGGAGTCGACGATAGTTTTACCGTCACCGTCCAAGTAGTGGCGTATGCGACCAAATGCACGTTTACACACACAGCGGTTTTTCTACCGTTTAGAGTTTTGTTCGTGTGGAAGCGTAAACTTTTTGTGGAATGACCCCCAGCCTAAAAAATTATCATGTTAAAACATTCTGGTTGCCATAGCAACTAACAAAATAAACTTCGATGCCAACAGTCACCTGACTCGTACGACGGCGACGGAGATTTTACCGCCCTGTGTGTAAACGCTAGATTTCTGTGACCGGCGACGATCAATTGTCCGCCACGGAAAAATCCGCCGTGTGTGTGTAACCGGCCATAAAGTGAACAGTATTGACACTGACGTTCGGTGGCTTTCTAGTGCGGTATTGTTGTTTACTATCACGGGCGCGCCAGGGCGTCCATGACTCATGCCAGTTTCTTAGTAATCCCACTTCCGCCACTCTTGTTTGTTTCTTCTCGTGGCCTTGCTTTCAGTAGTGACACACCTGTCAGTCTGAGACGTTGTGTGTGCATTCCAACTTGCATACGTTTTCAGTGTTGTTTTTTAAGTGCGTATTGTATAAAAATGGTTGGTAAGCGGAAACATAGTTCATGTGCATTAAAAGATAAAGCGGACGTGGTATCGATTACGTACACTGGAACGATCCCAACAAACTGGTTGAACAGTTGAGACTGCTGATAAGTTCAAAACGCGCCGGTCACACCGGACACGGCAACGAAATCATCTCCGTTGTGGAGGAATTACGTGAAGCCAACATTATCGTATACATTTTGTGAACGCCGGTGTAACAACTCATTGTTGTCAACACTGTCGACATGTGCGGATTAGATTTGACGCCTGACTTTGAAGTCGAAAACGAGAGACTGAAAACCTTTACATCATGGCCTGTGAATTTCATCAGTCCGACCGTTATGGTTGCCGCAGGCTTTCATTATATAAATGAACTGGACAGGGTTCGATGTTCATTTTACGGTATAGAAATATTTCGTTGGAAAGAGGGTGACGATCCGATTGTGTTACACACGCGATGGTCACCACAGTGTCGTTACTTAAAACGGTTAGCACACCTTTTGTGAAGAAGCAGACGAAACAGATGTGAACAAGTCGGTGGCAGCTGACACGGAAGACCACCAAGTTTTGACAGATACGGAAATCGTTTCCCTGATCAGACAAGACTTGATGAAGATTCTGATGTGATGGATGAAGCCGATGATTCAGAACATCTCATTTCACATTCAGAAGCAGCAAAGGCGCTGGAAATATCCCTGCAGTATGTGGAGCAGCATGCCAACGCTACAGCGGCGGACATCATGTTCATGAGGCGCTGGTGGAATATTGAGTCGTCTGCTAGATTCACGTCTTTACGCCAGCAGAGAATAACTGATTTGTGCAACCAGTGAATAAGTTAAGTGTTAATATTGAAGTGTTTATTTGGAAATTCTGTTAAAGTATAGAAACTGTACTCTAAGTACTGTACAGTACAATAATTGAATTCTGTTTTTGTAGTTTGTAATTTTGTTTAAGAATTTTATTCCAGTAATTGTAGGCCTACTGATTAATACGTATTACAGTGGTTAGTATTATTTTCTACTGATTTTGCAAAATGTAACCATTTTATTAGAAATGTAATGAAATCATTTGTCACTTCATGAAATCTGCAGTTGTTTTTATAGCTTTCCTTGCCTATTTGGTTCCTGGAGGTGGTTTGGATTATCCGGAATTTCGGACTAGCGGGGTTCGGACTAACGGGGTTCTACTGTATTACCCAAACTCGCATAAAATGGAGTTTCTCCTTCGCAGCATGTAACGTTGCCACCGGCCATCCATCTCGCTATTTCCCCCCATAGCTGGACTGTAGCGCCCACCCAGTTGCGTCCACAAGGACTGGATCGGCTAGGGTATAAACATTATGTACCCCGTCCTTGCTTCGACGTTACATTAAATTTGGATCTACTGGTCAATAGGATACCAGTAATCCTACTAAAATAACTATTCATACACCCTTATGATTTTCTACCACTCCATTCGGTGGATAGCCGCTGTTCCATAGTTTGTTTGATTTCCCTTGTTCACCCCCCAGTTAAGTTTCTAAGTTACACCAATTTCAATGACAACAAACTGTAGTCAGGGTACAATAAGCCTGCCCATAGCTTGTCGTCGCCAACACCACGGTCAGGGTTTGGTGAAGCCGTGACCGCCCGAAAATTGGGAAATCCACAGTTAAAACATACAATACATGTTTTACGTCTATACCCAATTACATCATACTCACATAAACACTTTATGTTTCACAAATACTTCAACTCAAAATAAACATTACTAACATTACATTAAAATAAACATTTCACCTTTGAACTTGAATAAAAATTACAAACATTACAGCTTTATTGTTGTATTGGAGTGTTAGTGGTCTCAAATATTTCTACTAGTAATTTTGTACCAACCACTATATTGTCTTTGGTATTGACGAGCGCTTTTGGCAGTCAAGCCATCTTCAGGTCTTCAATGACCTGAAGATGGCTTGACTGCCGAAAGCGCTTGTCAATACCAAAGACAACATAGTGGTTTGTACAAAATTACTAGTAGAAAAATTACAGCTGTAATATTCATTCTCTATTACATACTCCCATTATCTCATTATTACTTCAACTCTGCATTTCTATTAAACATTTCAAACATCAAACTTTAATTTTTTATCATTTCTTATACACAATTCAACTCTCATAAAAATAACTTAAATCTATTACCAATGTTTCCATGTTTTACATTAATTAAACCACCTCAAATTAGTTTAATTCCATTATAAAAATTCATAATTACATACTGTCAATTGTAATTAACAATTAATCCTCGTTATTAACATTGAGTACACATCATACAACATACACACACCGTGTATTTTCAGATACCATTTCTTAATAACCACATAACCTAATACAATACATTTAACATCAATACAAATTTATATACAGTCTACGTCATCATGTGATTGTTTACCAAAACGCATTACATAAGTTAACCAAATATTTACACCATTAGCTAAAATAATTAAATGTTCGTTCACTATATATCTAACCTCCATCATCGAAAATTAGTCTGATCTTACCATAACACATTTCATTTTTTATTAAATTAATTCTATTATTATTATCAGTATAACAACTCTTTAAATTTGCTTTATCCATTATATCGTTACAATAATCTACAGGATCATTCCCCATTATTATCTCATAAAACTTCTCTACATTAGTATTTTTGGTCCAATCTCCCTTAGTATTTTTTGTCATCACCTACACACTATTAAATAATTAAGCCAATCATGGGGTAACGTAGGTAATTTTTACTTACTGGGTGTGTTCTATATTCCGGCTTACAGTCCCTCTTTTTTTTTTTTTTAGCATAAAGTGTGCTGGGTCCAATGTGCAATTAAAACTAGATAACAACCTTTATTATTTCTTGAATATTTAACACAATTGAAAATTGACCATTATTTATTTTATAATATATTTATAAATTTTTTGAATATTGTAACGTTACATAACCCCTGCCCAAATATGATAAAACAATCACCATCATTAAAACCAGTGATTAGTCCCGGTCCCAGTGGACCGAAACTGTTGAATGAAATAATGTTCCACAAGCGTGGACAGGAAGTGTTAATTAATTGGGCCCAAGTGGGCTAAATGTATGCTTCTTGAATTAAATATTCTGTTGGCTGGTCTTCCATAGTGATTGAGATGATGTGTAAAATGAATTAATTCTGCATTAAGAAATAACAAGAAGTGGACTGTATACGAATAATTTTAATATTTTGAATAATTACATTACAGCTGTAAATTTGAATGAGGCTGGCTAATACTGCATGTTGCGAATTAGTATGAATTTAGCTAATCATGAAGAGGGCCTAGTCGGCCATAATCGTGAATACAAAGGCCTAAAGCCTACATTTAATGTCGACACTAATTGACAGCGAAGGATTCGGCGAACCGAACGCCGAGGAAGCTAGCTATGCACTGTGCAAGGTACAACCACGCGAAAATTGATGCGCGATATAAATCAGATTAGCCAACCTAGAAAATAAAATAATCGCGCTACCGTCCATAAGCTGCCCGTCAAAAATCAAAAAGATTTTTTAATACATTTTAATAAATTAGAATACATTTACAATTTAATTTAAAAGAGTGCAGTTCTTACTAACGATGGTTAGCTTCAAGGCTAAGTTGAACCTTGAGTTGAGATTAGATAACGGCAGTCTGCCGCTAGTTTAGAGATAAGCATGCATAAGATAAGCCTGTAGATAGGCGATTGTAGGCCAAGGTTGGCGAACAGCTGTTTCATATACGAATAAGTCTGGTTACCAATATTTCTGACACAAGTGTGTGCAGTATGTAACATTATAAAACATGAAAGAAAAATACATAATTATACAATGTTTAATGCATGAATGGAGGTTCATCATGAACAAAATTGTTGTTGAACATGTTGTAGTTGCATGTTCTATTGTATATTCAGCAGGGCGGCATGTATTGACCTAGACATGCTATTCCTGAAGTTTCAGGAATTTACAATATGTAACAATGTATGAGCAAACCAGATGCTGAATGCAGCCCAGCTATGACATGTATGTCATAATTTTAAATAAAGAATTGTGCATGCTTACTTACAAAATGAATAAAATATAAAATACAATATGAATAAATTAGACGAGGCAGTTACATACGGCAGACGCTTACAATAGTTTTTACATAGACACAATTTATGTGAATACAACAATAATAATTTGAATAATTACAAGATAAATAATTGCAATGTCAAAGAACAATACAATACTGAAATTACAGAAGCAATTTAACAATTTAAAGACATTCACAGAATAGTACACATTTATCAGCAACAATATAAAGAAATGAATGCATGGCTACTTAACGGCAAAACATGCGAATATTATGTAATAACATTTCATAAATAAGACCACCCAAAGACATGCAATACACCCCATAACATCAATGAAAATGTGAGACATAGTATGCCACAAAAATTAACATACAATACAAATATCAAGATACCACAGAACTATGATAATTAGAAGCGTGCCACGACGCAAAATTGACAAAAATATTGTGACAATTCATCACAATTATATTGACCAAATGGTCGTAACAAATAATAAGCCAATGGCTGAATAAAACAGCATTGTGCTATAATCATAATGTCAAATCTCGTCTCGCGCTGGCAACAGACATAATTTATGTATTGGTCTCCGCAAAACACCCGTAGGCGTGCGAATGTCTACGACGCGAACCAAGTTATCTGGGCCGGGAAATGTGGCGATGATCACGCCAAATTTCCAGGCTAATGGAGGCAAGTTATCCTCAATAAGCAAAGCTAAGTCACCAATGGAAACATTATCTTTGGCAAACTTCCACTTGTGACGCTGTTGCAGCTGGTGCAAATAATCGCGAGACCACGCCTTCCAAATGTCCCGGACAAACCTCTGAAGTAGTTGCCAACGACCAAGACGAGAAACAGGAACGTGAGAAAGGTCTGGGTCAGGAATCGCAGTTAGGGGCGCGCAAATCAAAAAATGGCCAGGTGTAAGTGGCACCGGGTCGTTAACATCCGGAGAAATAGCAAATAAAGGTCGAGAGTTCAGACATGCCTCTATCTGAGACAAAACGGTCGTGAACTCTTCGAAGTTTAATATAGATTTGCCTACCACGCGCCGCAGATGAAATTTCAAACTCTTTATGCCGCTCTCCCAAAGGCCACCGAAGTGAGGTGAGGAGGGCGGAATAAATGACCATGATATCCCCTGAGAGGATGTGAATGACTTAATCGAGGTGATGGCACTCTTATTGTGCCAAAAGTTGTAAATGTCATGTAAGATGGTGCGGGCCTTCCTGAAGTTCGTGCCGTTGTCGGAGTACAGCTGACTAGGTATACCCCGACGTGCCATAAAACGACGTAAAGCAGCTACAAATGCGCTGGCAGTAAGGTCGGACACCAATTCCAGGTGAATAGCCCTTGTTGCTAAGCAAACAAACAGAGATACGTATGCCTTAGTAAAGGTTCTAGACTTCTGCCCGCCATGACGAATCATGAAGGGACCACCATAATCAACTGCGCAAAATAGAAACGGCCTTGAAGGAGTGACTCTAGGGGATGGCAAAATGCCAAGTCTCTGGACCTGCTGTGTGGCACTAAACCTAATACACTTGAGACACTTACGAATAATGGAACGGATGACCAGCCGGGCATTAACAATCCACCAACGTTGACGCAGTGAATGATGCACGAGCTGAGCACCAGCGTGAAGTAAACAAATGTGTTCACGTTCGATGATAAGGCGTGTAATATGCGCCGATGGGGGTAATACGATAGGATGTCTCGAATCGTAAGGTAACTGGGAATGCTGCAAACGTCCGCCCACGCGTATCACTCCAGAGTCGTCAAGAAACGGGTCGAGAGAAGCCAACTTGCTCCTAATGGAAACAGGAGATCCGTTCCGAAGACAATTAATTTCGGTTGCGAAGTGGATCGACTGAGATTGTTTTATGAAGAAATTGAGAGACTGATGAATTTCTACAGGGGTCAGACCGCCCGAAAGTTTGTCCGCACATGAGTGCCTAATATTTCTGATGAAACGAAAACAGTAAGCGTATACACGTGTCAGCTGGTGCAACGAGGAAAAGTCCAACGATAAGTCAACAGCCAGGGTAGACATTAGCGACCGGTTGTGTGCAGTTTTCTCTTCCGCGGTGACTTCCGAAGACAATGGAGTGGCCGGTACGAAGGATGGGACAGGATTAGACTCTGACGATTGAGACAGACAGCCAGGACCGTGCCACCAAAGCGAGCAATCGCGCAAAACGTCAGGGAAACACCCCCTAGATATGATATCAGCAGGATTGCGTCGCGAATCAATGTGATGCCAGGTATAAGCTTGCGTGCGACGTTGAATTTCAGCAACCCGATTAGCGACGTATGTCTTCCAACGCGTAGACTGCGCATGAATCCAGTAAAGAGCCACCATAGAATCAGAATACAAATGTACATTATCAATAAACGAATAAAGAGCAAGAATAACCTTAGATACGAGTCGCGATAATAACCAACAAGCGCAGAGCTCGATGCGAGGTAATGACACTTGGCGTAGGGGAGCCACGCGAGATTTGGAACACAAGAGACGACAGGAAGCAGTAGAATCTCGATAAATGACTCGGATATATATACAACAGCTGAACCCTTTCTCCGAGGCATCCGAAAACCCATGCAACTGAACCGTAACCGCCTCACGGTTGCAACGAATAGATCGCGGGACTACTATTTTACCAATCAGACTCAATTTGTTACACAAAGAATGCCAATCCGAAAGTGACTGACCGGAAATCGGTTCATCCCAACCAAGCTTACAAAGCCAAAGTCGCTGCATAAAGTGTTTATACAAAAAGACAACTGGTCCGATTAAACCCAGCGGATCATATATTCCGGCGATAATTGAAAGAATCTTTCTCTTGGATATGCTATGGTCAACCGGAGATAGTTTGACATTAAACAAAAATGAATCGGCAGTGTTGTTCCAAAGAATGCCCAGGGTACGCACGTTGTCCTGTTTATTTAGGGGTAGTGAAAAGTTGTGATGATTTGCGACCGCTGTGGGTTCATTTGATGCCCATTTGTGCAACGTGAAACCATATTGAGCAAGTAACGCACCTAGGTCGGATTTCAGCTTGGTTAGATCGGGGATAGTGTCCAAACCGGTAAGCAGATCGTCGACATAAAAATCATTAGTTATGGCTAAAGCCGCTTGGGGAAAGGAAGTTTGATTGTCTCTGGCAATTTGTAGAGGGCACCGAGTGGCCAAAAAAGAGGTGCTAGCCGTGCCGTAGGTTACTGTTTGCAGCGCGAAATGCTTAAGTGGTTCGAGGGGAGAGTCACGCCACAAAATGCGTTGATAGTGACAATCTCCTTCAGCTACGCGAATATGACGATACATTTTTTCGATGTCGGCAATCAAGACATACTTATGTATGCGAAAACGCAACAGAATAGAGAAGAGATCCTGCTGAACATTGGGGCCTACTAATAATATGTCATTTAACGAAAGACCATTAGTAGTCTTGGACGAACCATCAAAAACAACGCGCAGTTTTGTGGTCAAGCTAGAATGTTTAAACACGGCATGGTGAGGTAAGTAGTAAATATTTGACGCTCCTGAATTGATAGCGCCATGATCGATGAGTGTCATGTGCCCAAGATCCATATATTCCCTGATAAAGTCCGCGTAGTCGCGAGCGAGCTTGGCATCGCGCCTGAATTGACGCTCCAAGCTTAAAAATCTTGATTCGGCACTTGTGTAAGATTCCCCCAAGTGGGGATTATCAGACTTGAATGGGAGCGACACTATAAATCTACCCTCGTGGTTGCGCTGAGTAGAGCGCACAAAATGCTCTTCGCAAGCCGACTCGCCATCAGGGGTATCGCCAAGGATTGTTTCTGCCTCCCAAAATCTCTCGAGAGATTGCAGAATTTGACTGTCATTGTTCCTTGCCAGGAACGAAACCGCAGGACCCTGGGTGTGGCAGTGTTTGGGCAGATTGCCGGCCAGAATGTAACCCAGTTTTGTTTCCTGAATGATAGGGAAGTTGGGTCCGCGTGTGTATTTATTGGCTAATATTAAATCCAGATAAAATTGTGCCCCTAATAGTATGTCGATCTGTGAAGATATATTAAAATCTGGGTCGGCGAGAAAAATTTTGTTTGGAATGTGGAACCGGTTGATGTCAAACGAGATTGAAGGCAGATTATGAGTTAAGTTAGATAGGACGGCACATTTGGCCTCAAAACTATGTCTCTGATAGCGAGAAATAATACGCATAGAAGCAATGTCAGTAGCGCAACACGCTGTGTTGTTTATTCCTGTAATTGGAATATTAGATCGGGTTAGTTTAAGGTGCAACCTTTTCGCAAATGATTTCGTACAAAAATTGATCTGGGAACCGGCGTCTAGGAGCGCCCGAGCTTCATGCCTGTTGCCAGCCTGATCAACGACATATACAACCGCTGTGGATAAAAGAACATTGTTTTTACACTGTAATTTAAATGAGCAATAATTGCTGCTGGCAGCTGGTGATTTCGGCACGTAATTAGCATGCAGCAAGGTGTGGTGACCCTTTGAACAAATTTTACAGACCTGTTTACTTTTACAATTTGTTATCAAATGACCTGCTCTAAGGCAGTTAATACAGCATTTATGATTTGCAACCAATTGCCTCCGCTCAGCGGCACTTAATATACGAAAATTGTTACACATGTAAAGCGGGTGGTCAGATTTACAGCACACGCATAAATAATGCCTTGCCGCTGCGTGATAACTCTTAAAGGTATTGCTGCCAGCAGTATTTCTTAAGCTATATTTCTCAAATTTATTGTTTGGTTTTACCCTAGGTTTGTTGAATTGCCGTCCGGATTCAATTGGCATTGTATTTTCTAAAAGCTGTCGGCGCAAGTTTAAAAATGTGTAAAGTCTTGAAAATTGGGCAAGTTGTCAGGGTCTATTGACTCCTTCCAAAGTTTTAAAGTAATAGGGTCAAGTTTGGTGGAGAGCAACTGTATGGTAATAAACTCAAATGAATTTACGGACAGCTTCATTGCCACCAGTGAATTAACGGAAGACGTTATTGTATTCGTAAACTCCGCCAAGCTTTGGACTGAGTCCTTTATTGTGGACTTAACCTGAAGTAGGTTTTGTACATAATATTTGGCTAATATAAATGGATTATTATACCTCTCGGACAGCAAGTTCAACGCTATTACATAATTTTCTTGACAAATGGGTAATGATTTAATTAAGTCTAATGGTTCACACTTCACCGAGGAATGCAAATAATGCAGTTTCTGTACTGGTGTTAAGTCGGATCTTGAATGCACTATATCATTGAAAATTGAATAGAAGTGTTGCCACTCAAGTATGTTGCCTGAGAAGCAGGGCAAACTTATCGGCTTTAAATGCATAGGCGTCGATAGTACAGGAGGCACAGTCTGAGTATTAAAAGTGTCAAGAAGTTGTAAAATGTTTGCCTCAGTTGAGTATATCATTTCCTCAACCTCGACTCGGTCTGCCTGAGCAGCGCTCGTGTCTTTACTGATAAGCTCTATCTCAGACTGTACCTCGTCGTACTTCGAGGCTAAGCTCTTAAGACTTTCTAATCTTACAGTCAGAAAATGTTTTGTGCTTAAATTAATATCAAACGAATTTACCGCGGATTGTATCCGCACTATCGCGGACTTTAATCCGCCTCTCTTTCTGGTCAGCACCTTGAGGCCTTCTTCAGACATTTTTTACGCACCTTTTTACTGTTGCTGGTGGTACCTGGTTGGCGACGTCCCACAGCGTCGGCTCCTTGGTGACGATGGTGAACAGCTGGCAGAGATGACCACTTTGAAGTACTACAGCCGGCAGGAACTTGCTATTACGTTGTCCGAAGATGACGAGCGAAATGGCGACGCAAATCACGCCACGGTCGCATTAGCTGACGCGCTAATCCGCCCGTGATGGCCAGAAACAGATATAAAGATATTAAGTGGAAATCCGGCCCGGAGGACCAAAAAATGATTAGTCCCGGTCCAAGTGGACCGAAACTGTTGAATGAAATAATGTTCCACAAGCGTGGACAGGAAGTGTTAATTAATTGGGCCCAAGTGGGCTAAATGTATGCTTTTTGAATTAAATATTCTGTTGGCTGGTCTTCCATAGTGATTGAGATGATGTGTAAAATGAATTAATTCTGCATTAAGAAATAACAAGAAGTGGACTGTATACGAATAATTTTAATATTTTGAATAATTACATTACAGCTGTAAATTTGAATGAGGCTGGCTAATACTGCATGTTGCGAATTAGTATGAATTTAGCTAATCATGAAGAGGGCCTAGTCGGCCATAATCGTGAATACAAAGGCCTAAAGCCTACATTTAATGTCGACACTAATTGACAGCGAAGGATTCGGCGAACCGAACGCCGAGGAAGCTAGCTATGCACTGTGCAAGGTACAACCACGCGAAAATTGATGCGCGATATAAATCAGATTAGCCAACCTAGAAAATAAAATAATCGCGCTACCGTCCAACCAGTAATCACCCAATTCTAAAAGTCAGAAATGGGTATTATGTACCAAGCTATAACAAACTTTGTACTACAAAACACTGTAAACAATAATAATAAAAGTGCAGTGTACAAAGTGAAATATAGTGTACTTAGTGAAAGTGTAAACTTTTAAAAAGAGCATCTCACAGATTGGTACTGGAGATGAAAAACAATCAATATTGTAGCAGTGGACTATATTGCTGCTGACAAGTTTTGTATTTTGTGTAATTTTGTATTGTGTAGGCCACAAAGGTCTTGTACCTAGGAATAATCTTTGTGTTTAATATAATGATTTTCAGAATGATCACAGTTGCACACCACTATACAAAAATTATCCCGATTAGCGCTTTCAAGCCTCACAGCCCATCGTCAGATCGGAATAGGCAAAAATTATTTTAAAAGTGTTTAAAATAAGGGTGTGTGACTGACCCACGTGTGTGGAGAGGAAGTAGGGTAAGTTTAAAAGGACACACACACACACACACACACACACACACACACACACACACACACACACACACACACACACACACACACAACACTGAAACACAAGGAATTTGCTAGAAAAATATGTAACTGTACAGATGGCGTGGGACAGGGTTTAGGGGGGGGAAGGGTCATTCATATTATAGCTTGTTGTGTGTGAGCAGGGTGGGGGAGAGGGGTGAAGTATTTGTTTTAAAATAATTTTTGCCTATTCCGATCTGACGATGGGCTGTGAGGCTTGAAAGCGCTAATCGGGATAATTTTTGTATAGTGGTGTGCAACTGTGATCATTCTGATTGTGTTTTCAACCACTAACACAAATTTCTTCATTATAATGATTTTGTTTAAATACAGCGGAACCCCTCAAATCCGAACTAATTGGGGCTGTAGCCTGTTCGGATTCGGAAAAGTTCGGATTAGCCGAAAAATCCGCATACATAGTACTCAACACTAGTTACGGTGTACGCGCCGCCCGGTAATGTCGCGTAGGGGTGAGACGAAGCCGCCGGAGGTTGCTGACCTTGACTGCCCGTGAATCACTGTTGCTGTCGGGCGGAAGTGCGCTAAAAATAGCCCAGTCCTACTACAATAGGTCTAGAAATCTTTGTATTCCAGTTAGTCCTCTGGCGTTTGTTGTCCTGTGCGTTTGTCTGCTGTTACTGTTTCCATCCAGTGTACATAGTTTGTTCGAGTTTTTGTTTAAGGTTTATTGTTTTTGCATTTGAAGTGAGCAGTGTAGATCGGGTTTTTTAGTTTTCTTAAATTATGGCAAGCAAACGAAAACATAGTTCTTGTACTTTAAAAGAAAAACTCGAAGTGTTAATGCGACTAGACAAAGGGGAAAGTTTGACGAAGTTGGCTGTTGAATTTGGTGTTGGTAAGGCAACAATCATTGACTGGAAAAAGAATCGTGCGAAAATTGAACAGTTTTGCAGTGCAACAAGTGAAAAAACTTTGAAACAACGCCATCACGCAAAAGTTTCTGTAAATGAAGAAATTGACGAAGCAGTGTTTTTGTGGTTTATACAAGAGAGGCAGAAAGGAGTTCCTATTAGTGGTCCATTAATTCAAGAAAAGGCATTGCGGCTGAACAAATTTGAACAGAGATTTGGCATTTACTGCTAGCAATGGGTGGTTGGATCGATGGAAGAGAAGGCATGGAATCAGACAACTGACGATAAGCGGAGAGAAGTTATCAGCTGATAATACTGCTGCAAAAGAATATTTAGATGAATTCGCCAATTTGATTTCGTCAGAAAATTACTCGCCCCAGCAAGTGTATAATGCGGACGAGACTGGATTGAATTTTAAAGCACTTCCCACTAAAAGTCTTGCTTCTAAAGAGGAATCGTCTGCGCCAGGCTTTAAAATGAACAAACAGCGTCTCACAGTTTTGGCCTGCAGTAACGCCACGGGAACAAACAAGCTACCATTAATGGTGATTGGAAAATCTGCCAAGCCACGAGCCCTTAAAAATATGAACATGAATTCTCTCCCTGTTTATTAAAGAAATCAGACTAAGGCGTGGATGACTGGTAATCTTTTTAAGGAGTGGTTTGAAAAGAAATTTGTTCCTTCGGTAACAAGATTTAATGAAGAAAATGGACTGCCACCTCGAGCTCTACTTTTGATAGACAACGCTCCGCCACATCCTTCAGACATGCAGTTGGTGTGCAGAGACATAAAAGCAATTTTTCTACCACCTAACGTGTCATCGCTGCTGCAGCCTATGGATCAAGGTGTGCTACAGAACATAAAACTAAGCTACAGAAAAATGCTTCTGCAAACTCTTATTGAAGAAGATTGTTCTCTTTCTATTCTTGAGAAGCTAAAGAAGATGACAATAAAAGATGTGATTTACTGGGTTGCAGAATCCTGGAACAATACCAGTAAAAATTTACTGCAGAGATCTTGGACGAAGCTTTGGCCCAACCTCGAATTTGTGGAAACACCACTTACAACACGAGATGATGAAACTGAGCTCCTTCATCTCTTTCAAAAAGTACCAGGATGTGAGGATGCTGAAAAAAGTTGTCTGGAGGAGTGGGCAGCACTAGACGACAATGAAGAATGCACCGAGCATGACATAGTGTCTGTGGTCCAGGATCAACATGACAATGTATCAGGTAGCGATAGCAAGGGAGAAGATGCCTCAACAAACATGACTCATTCTGACGCTGCCGTCGCTCTCGACATCGCATTGCGCTACGTAGAACAACTACACCCAATGATGTCATGTTTATGCGACGCTGGCGCAACATCGCATCCTCGGGAAGGTTTATGTCACTTCGCCAGATGAAGATCACTGATTTTAAGTGAAAAAATGTAATGTAGTGTTTGTGTGTGTTTCTTTTGTGTTTTTCCTTGGCCATTCAGCTCTGATGTTAATGAAATGCTGTATGACGTTTTGTTTTTATACAGTGTTAATTCCAATATTTTTTCCATTTCAATCCTGTTTTACGTAAGTAGCAATACTTGTACATACTTTATTAATTTTTCAATGATTCTTTACGTAAAATTAGGTTACATATGATAGTTTTGTGTAATAATAAATGTGTTTCTTATGTCTTTGTGTATTTTCAAATGTTTTTCTTCAAAATCATGTTCGGATTTCCCGGAATTTCGGATTTCTGGGGTTCGGATTTGAGGGGTTCTACTGTATAAGATAACCCAGGGTTAAATATAAAATAATAATATATAAAATAATACTATGTTAGCAAGATGGCATATGAAAAATAGTTTAGAGTAAGGATACATTAAGTAAATGATAAATAATAAATAAATCAAATTAAAGGGGATTAAAATATAAAATACCAGTGTACAAGCTTAAGGAAAAATATAAAGAAAAACCTTAAATAAATTAAATTCGATTATAAATAAAATCTAAAAAGGATTATTTTTCTAAAAAGAAGAAATGAATTTATAATAATTAATAATAGCCTATATACTAAAAAGTATATAGATTCACCAATAAAAATTCTTGGTTACTAAGAGTAACCAACTAACAAGAATTAATTAATTGTTAAACGATATTGGAAGTGAACGTTTTGAAAAAGTGTAATGCCTATAAAAAATTTAAGAAATTAACAAATACCATTTGGAATAAGCAGTGCAAAATTAATAAAATTAACAAGTGATGTCCACTACATATTAGAACTCCTTCGAATAGAACAATTCACGCCCGTAATTTGATGAAACCTTGAAAAATCAACCTTCTATGTCCAGGCCTAGCCCACAGAACTTCGACATTTTGGTGAGATCGTTACCGAGTAAAATTTACCTAAATTATACCTCAACTATAACTTTATAACACTAGAAACAGCACCATTTCTTTAAATACTTCAGGAAAAGAGGTGAACATAAACTTTATTATTTAGTTAACCCAAAAAACCAGCAGAACGGGTTCTTGTGAACATTCCGGCCGCCATTAAATAATTTTCGTGTTTTCAGTGAAGAAACGTAATCTGCGCTCTAGCGGTCAACCAATAAACTACATAATATAAATAGTACAAATTATAAAACAAAAATTATTTTTGTAAAGCTTGGTATTAACCCATATTCATTTCTGACTTTCTCATAGTACAAAGAACTCTACAATAACCCTGGGAAATTAATAAATTGTTTCTTTATTGTTATTGAAATAAAAAATAAAAATATTTGTTATATATTATATGTTTGAAAATAAGATCGAACTAATGCTGTGTTGTCAGTAAGAATCGATTATCCCTTTCTGTTTTGGGAGAAGATAAAAAAAATGCTAAATAAATCCAATGAATACTTTGTTGTTTGAATAAAAATGTGTATTATTTTCAGTAGATGGTAGTTGGTTACAGATTGTCAGAAGACTGAGAAGAGAACGGACGACCAGAAAATATTATGTACCATTTGGAGTTAAATTAACCTCAAATGTGTTTGTAAACGTCACAGTCAGCTGGTCTCATGAGCGGAGAAATTTGAATTAATTAATCGTATACTAAGAGAGTAATTCTCTTTGCACTCTCTCTCCTAACAACTGTCAAACAATGGTATTGAGTTCACCCAAATAAAAATCTAAGGGAAATATTTGCATAATCACACACACTCGATTTTTGGAAACATTGAAC
The DNA here is from genome assembly GCA_034769895.1 of Magicicada septendecula. NCBI lineage: Eukaryota > Metazoa > Arthropoda > Insecta > Hemiptera > Cicadidae > Magicicada > Magicicada septendecula. The sequence continues at coordinate 1,127,482 of JAWRYS010001911.1, read as the reverse complement.
ATAAAATATAACAAATTCTGTGACTCTTATTAAAGCGAGATTTTCGAAGAGTATAAATAGACGTAAAATTACTACTACTCAGGGAAATAAACCGTGAGACGTTACAAGATGATGTACAGATGTGGTGTTTAAGTAGGAAAGTATATCAGCAAGACGTTAGATTGACTCGGAGAGAACCGCGGGACGTTACAAGATGCCGCTAACAACGTGGGGCAAATAAAACATAATTATTTTATTAAATAATTACAGTGACAATCGCAAGGGTGACGATAAGATCGAATGACTAGGAGAGAACCTCGGGACGTTACAAGATGGCGCTCAACTTAAAAGGGCTTTAATTAGGAAAGACATTTTGAGATATACGAAAGATAATATAACAAAAAACCTAATTTTTGTCGGCAACTATGAGAAGACACGAAATGCATAATACCAGAGGCAGATCGAAGAAGAGGGCAGAAGACAAGGAGAAGGAAGAAGGTGGACAGGAACAAGAAATAGAAGTAGTCACGGACAGTGAAATGGAACAACCAACGGGTGATAAAGAAGAAACCGAAGTAGTCACAGACACGGAAAAGGAAATAGCTGAAGAGGATGCCCAAGGGGGCCAACCCAATAAAGCGGAAGCCAGAAGAGAACCAGATTGGCAAGAAATGATGAGGCTAATGATGGAGAAAATTGATACCATTAAGGAAAGCAATAAACAAAATAATGAGGAAATTAAGGAAAATTTTAAGAAACAGGGGGAAACTTTAAAGAAACAAAACAAAACTTTGAAGGAACAAAACAAACAAACCAATGATAAAATAGATGACAATTTTAGGAAACAGGAGGAAAATAACAAGGAAACTAATGAGAAAATAGACTGTATTCAGGAAAGTTTAGTGAAACAACTAAACGAAAAAATTGAGACCATTCATGGAGATATCAGAGAAATCATGAATGAACAAAACCGTAAAATGGAGAAGTTCAATAAGGAGATAAGGGAAACTTTCGGGGGGAAGTTTGAAAATGTTAACACACTTAGCCAGAAAGCAGATACATACAAGGGGGAGACAAATAAGCAAATGGATGAGAGTTTCAGAGAGTTAGAGGAAACAATGGACAGTGGTTGCAATAATTTGAATGGAACAATAGACAACACTTCCGAAAGTATTGAAGTAAGTCCGAATACAGAAGAGAGCAGGAAGGAAATAGAAATTAGGGAAGACCAAAATGCATTGATATCGGAAAATAAAAATAACAGAGACAAAGAAAAGATGATGCACATAGAAATTAACATTAAGGGAGTAAAGAAACAAGTAATTAAGAAAACGAAGGAAAGAGGAATAATACGTCTTAACAAACGGAAAAATACAAGGGAAGAAGTAGATATGATTAAGAGTGGGCTGGTTAATGTACTTAATCTCCCAATCGTTAATTACAGAGAATTGACTGTTTTGAAAAGTTATAGAAAAAACTTAATTAAATCTATATTTAAATTAAATATACCACTGAATAAAAGGTCAGTAACATCACCAGTAAATGATATATCAACATATTTGTGTAATAGACTACATATAAATATGATGGATATAAGTGTATTATACAAATTACAAGACATGGTAGTAGGAGAATATGTTATAAAGAAGGAAAGAGTTCGGAAACCGATTGTAACCATTGAATTTAATGAAAATTCAATATCAGCAGAGTTACAATACCAGATGATAGAGAGTTATTTAACAAGGACCAAAATCATTATGGACACTGCAGTAATCCGAACGACGAGTGCAGATGAGTTAATGGACCATGGTTAAACTAAATAATAGCCAACCAGAAAAAGGGGACTGATTTTCTGATACACACCAAGCAACCCATTGGAAAGAATAAACCCCAAAATTCAAAAAGTATGTAAGTACAACTTACTAAATATTTTGAAACAATATGATTTAATAAACCCCAAAATTCAAAAACTATGTAAGGACAACTTACTTAATTTATTCAGAAACAATATGATTTAATAAAACCCCAAAATTCAAAAACTATGTAAGGACAACTTACTTAATTTATTCAGGAACAATATGATTTAATAAAACCCCAAAATTCAGAAAGTACGTAAGTACAACTTACTCAAGATATTTCACAACAATTTGATAAAATAAAAAGACAAACCACCAAGAAAATGTAAGAACAGTTATTAAATAATATTTATAAATAACAGATTTAAACTGAAATAATAGAAAAAATAATATTTTGATGGAAACATACTGAAGAAAAAATAAATAAATAAAAACAATTGATGGTAATGTGCTCAGATAAGAAGGTAAAATAAGAAGAATAACGAATAATTTAATGACTACAATGAAGCTAAAGAATGATGATAATTAATACAACTACAATTTAGAATTTCTTGGAGTTGAAAATGATTTAGGAAGAAATGATACGGAAAAAATATGTCACAAGAAGGAAAGTCAAAAGGATTTTAAAATAATGCCTATCAATAATGTTATATGCTATTAGTTAATGAAAAAGAAGAAGGAATCAAGAAGAAGAAGTATATAATTAAATGCAAACAGCAACAACGTGAAGAATCCCAAAAGTGTTTAGTATTAGTCACTAATCGACTACTTGTAAGTTTTTTATTATAATGAATTGACTGTAGAAATGTTCCAGCAATCATTTAACTGAGCAGGGATGATGTTCCCCTGGTCTCAGAAGGTGTAAGGATGGACAGCGGAGTAATGGACCCAACGTGGCCACCCGAACTGAACCACCGCACAGGATAGGGAAATTGAATATTTAAGGGATAATAAAATAGCTGAAAAGATTGATATCAGATTCCAGAAGTATGAATGAAGAAAACAGAAGGAAGATAGCAGACAGAAGCTTAATTGAGAAAGCAAATTTGTAGAAGCAAATAGAAATATGAGTGTCAAAACAAGTTTTTTATGATTAGTGTGACCAGCACTTATCAAGTAATATGTGAAAGACCACTACCCAGAGAAATTAAATCATTAATGAATTTGCCTCCAAGAGAGAGAGAGAGAGTTGAGTATGAAATCAAGCCTATTACCATTAACTGAATAACAGGTGAATAACCAATCAGAAATAAAGAGATAGTATGAAGAATGATGAAAGAATCCGAAGATTGAAGAGTTCAACGATTATTTTTTTAAAACAAGTAAACAAAAATAAATCTCTTCTAGTGGGGGAGCTTTATGTAACGTTACATAACCCCTGCCCAAATATGATAAAACAATCACCATCGTTAAAACCAGTAATCACCCAATTCTAAAAGTCAGAAATGGGTATTATGTACCACCAAGCTATAAAAAACTTTGTACTACAAAACACTGTAAACAATAATAATAAAAGTGCAGTGTACAAAGTGAAATATAGTGTACTTAGTGAAAGTGTAAACTTTTAAAAAGAGCATCTCACAGATTGGTACTGGAGATGAAAAACAATCAATATTGTAGCAGTGGACTATATTGCTGCTGACAAGTTTTGTATTTTGTGTAATTTTGTATTGTGTAGGCCACAAAGGTCTTGTACCTAGGAATAATCTTTGTTTTTAATATAATGATTTTGTTTAAATATAAGATAACCCAGGGTTAAATATAAAATAATAATATATAAAATAATACTATGTTAGCAAGATGGCATATGAAAAATAGTTTAGAGTAAGGATACATTAAGTAAATGATAAATAATAAATAAATCAAATTAAAGGGGATTAAAATATAAAATACCAATGTACAAGCTTAAGGAAAAATATAAAGAAAAACCTTAAATAAATTAAATTCGATTATAAATAAAATCTAAAAAGGATTATTTTTCTAAAAAGAAGAAATGAATTTATAATAATTAATAATAGCCTATATACTAAAAAGTATATAGATTCACCAATAAAAATTCTTGGTTACTAAGAGTAACCAACTAACAAGAATTAATTAATTGTTAAACGATATTGGAAGTGAACGTTTTGAAAAAGTGTAATGCCTATAAAAAATTTAAGAAATTAACAAATACCATTTGGAATAAGCAGTGCAAAATTAATAAAATTAACAAGTGATGTCCACTACATATTAGAACTCCTTTGAATAGAACAATTCACGCCCGTAATTTGATGAAACCTTGAAAAACCAACCTTCGATGTCAAGGCCTAGCCCACAGAACTTCGACATTTTGGTGAGATCGTTTCCGAGTAAAATTTAACTAAATTATACCTCAACTATAACTTTATAACACTAGAAACAGCACCATTTCTTTAAATACTTCAGGAAAAGAGGTGAACATAAACTTTATTATTTAGTTAACCCAAAAAACCAGCAGAACGGGTTCTTGTGAACATTCCGGCCGCCATTAAATAATTTTCGTGTTTTCAGTGAAGAAACGTAATCTGCGCTCTAGCGGTCAACCAATAAACTACATAATATAAATAGTACAAATTATAAAACAAAAATTATTTATGTAAAGCTTGGTATTAACCCATATTCATTTCTGACTTTCTCATAGTACAAAGAACTCTACAATAACCCTGGGAAATTAATAAATTGTTTCTTTATTGTTATTGAAATAAAAAATAAAAATATTTGTTATATATTATATGTTTGAAAATAAGATCGAACTAATGCTGTGTTGTCAGTAAGAATCGATTATCCCTTTCTGTTTTGGGAGAAGATAAAAAAAATGCTAAATAAATCCAATGAATACTTTGTTGTTTGAATAAAAATGTGTATTATTTTCAGTAGATGGTAGTTGGTTACAGATTGTCAGAAGACTGAGAAGAGAACGGACAACCAGAAAATATTATGTACCATTTGGAGTTAAATTAACCTCAAATGTGTTTATAAACGTCACAGTCAGCTGGTCTCATGAGCGGAGAAATTTGAATTAATTAATCGCATACTAAGAGAGTAATTCTCTTTGCACTCTCTCTCCTAACTACTGTCAAACAACGGTATTGAGTTCACCCAAATAAAAATCTAAGGGAAATATTTGCATAATCACACACACTCGATTTTTGGAAACATTGAACATAAAATATAACAAATTCTGTGACTCTTATTAAAGCGAGATTTTCGAAGAGTATAAATAGACGTAAAATTACTACTACTCAGGGAAATAAACCGTGAGACGTTACAAGATGATGTACAAACGTGGTGTTTAAGTAGGAAAGTATATCAGCAAGACATTAGATTGACTCGGAGAGAACCGCGGGACGTTACAATATTCATTATCTCAAGGTAACAACCTTTATTAGATGATTACACATAATTTAACACACACCAACACATAAATCACAGACACAATTATAAGTATAAAAGCCTTGTGGGCAGCCTGTATATTTTTTATCACAATACAATTTATAAATTTAAAATCCCTGTAAACAGCCTGTATAGCTTAATTGAAAATACAATAAGCGGCAAAATTACTTGAAAGGCGATTGGCCATCATACCAAAAGAACACAATTATGTGTGTAAAACCCTTGTGGACAGCCTGTGTAATTTTATGGACAAAGAACAATATATGTATTTAAATGCCTGCAACCAGCCTGTATAGTTTTATCAAACACACAATATATAAAGTTAAAGAAAATACTCTGGGTTGGCCATAATAACAAGAAAATACAAGTTACAAATTTAGAATGCCAGTTAACAGCCTGTATAGTTTTATGAAAAGCACAATTTATAAAGTTAAAGAAAATAATCTGGATTGGCCCGGCCGCTGACATGTTCCACACAGCATCCGAAAAAGCAAATAACCATAACAAAAATTTTAGGAAAACCCCCAAATCCAGACAGGGTAGTAGAAGGCTAGACAAGAGCCTGACCCAACATAAGGTAACATGTCCGGGAGCTTGCATAGATTTGCCCAAACAGGTGACTACCCCTGATTCTATGATTTTAAAATGTAACCCGACCTGATTGCAGAATAAGAAAACTCCCAACCCTTTTATAAAATAATTAAAGAGCAGAAAGACCTGAGATTATAATCGATAATAGACCTGCCGGTCCAGCTCAGCATGTTACATACTGCACTACCTACTTAACTAAAATACCAGTCCCCCACAAACGTCTACAAACCCATTCAGTATCAATGTAAAAAAAATATAGCATTAAAAAATTAATGAGCGCCGGAGACATGCCGGCAAACGGGCCTACAATTGATCTCGAGACTAATTACATTATCAGCGCAAGGTTACAGAAAGTTTGCATACAAATTATGTCCAGCCGGACACACGCACAATTAAAAATGATTTATGCAGTAGTGAGTCAATTAAGTAGAATCTGAGTTTTTGTGGATGTTAAACTCACGGTACATGATGTTTTCTATGGGGGCCAAATTTAAGTAAGTACTGGATTGATATCACCTCGTTTTGTCCAGATGCTTCCCAGGTGATCTGTGCCTTGTTGGAGAGTCAGTCGGTCTTGCTGAGTGGGTGTTTACAGGGGCATGCCTTACGCTTCTTTCTCCTCTGGCAGGCGAGGAACGAGAGTCTGTGTGTGTTCAGGTCATGGTGGAAGATGGAATTTCCACCATGCTCGAATCAGGTCTTCGTCTCTCCGGGAGCCCTAAGCAAGAATAATAATTAATTCGCTGACAAACCACTTATTCCCGCACATAACACACACATGTACCACTGCCGAAGCTTGTATAGACAAAATCAAACAGAAATCAAACACCTGCCACCCCTGACCAATTCAACTATGTTTTTTTATAATTAGGTGTAACATTTTCTCTTTTATATTTTAAATTAATTAAACACACAAGACCTTAATGCCTCATAATTCGGTTTAATTTATAAATCACGCCTACATGCGTATGCAAGTTTAATACTCTGCAACATGCTCTAAGTTATATAATGGACACGTGCTCACACAGTCATTACTTCAAAGTTCCCCAGAATTACATAATTTTTACACCCCTTTTGACATGGGCAATTACTATTTACCAAATACATATGTATAAGGCTGTTTGAGCTGTTAAATAAATCAAAATACCTGATAATGAACATACATTAGATTCACGCACACGAGGCAGGCATGCTTCAAACATTATCCGTTCACATCTAAGTCAATTATTATTTAAATTAGAACCTTTTACAAGCAATGAATAATATATATATCTAATTTACTTACCGGAGGTCTGTAAGCGTCTACCTAGTCATGATAGGATAGGAAAAATACAAATTAACCAAACTCAATCTGCCGAAGGAGAGGCTGCTTACGATGCGAAGGACACAGTTTGACTGGACAAATTTTGGCAGTCTGCGAGGCTGATTAGACTACCCAATTACCCGATTTCGCTAACAGATGGCGCGGGCGTGCAGAAACCCCAAAACACGGTGCACTGACAACGCAAACTAATAAATCACACTTCCCAATTCTTAATAAATCATATTTCTGTATGGTAGCCCAGTTTCTTTCGAGAAACCGCGGCACCCCCACCCCAAAAAGGCAACATGGTTGCCAACCACTTGAAATTGGGTACCCTGCATAGTACCCCCAATCTTCTAGACCACAAAGCTTCTCCAGGGAATCTCAAGAAAACTTACCGCACTAAGGAAGACAGAGCATTTGGCTAGATGGGAAAATCTCAGTATACTTACCGCACTCAGGAGAACAGAGGCTCAGGGTGAAAACGAAGGAAGAGGAAAGAAGAAGTGTAGTGTGTATGCCTGTGTGTATCTGTGCAAGTGTGTGGATACTGCATGCTGACTTGATCAGGGTCAGCATACAGCACCAAGAGATAGAAGGAGAAAGGAAGAAAGAGAAGGAGCGGTTACCCTCTGAATTCTGACCTCCCAAGGCCTCCCAACTCACAAACTGAGACCCAAAGACCGATACCTCATCAGGACAACTTCTATCCCCCCCCCCGCCCAGGACTGAAAAACTCAACAATGATCATCCCCACGCGACCCTCTCCGCCATGCCAACCTCACATCACCCTCACGGGTCACCACCACCTACCCCTACTGCTGCCACTCACATATGCGTCCGAAGACCAAACAAGGTATCACTGACCTTGATATGCGAGTGACCATACCACTACTGTCCACCTCTTGGACTGACCAGCCATATGCAGCAAAACAAGGCATCACATCACAATCCTTGACATATGACTGGCCCACATCCCTACACTAGGGCGGACGGACCCGATTAGCAAGGCAGAGAAAACCGCATTGAGGGCACGCGAACATCAATCCCTAAATTTGCGTTATCTAAATTTACCCTTAACACTTCAGAGAGGGGGGTAACTTCACTACAGTGTGGCCAGAAATCGCCCAACCTCATTGCGACCGGAGATATCAACCCGAGAATGTGTTATGCATCTGACCAAACAATAACTCAACGCAATACGGACCTACATTCGGCAACACTCGAACAGCTGATAGCAAGGAAAACAAACTAGGTTGACCGTGAATTCGGAAGGTCGAACATACAATAATCACAGAAGACCATACAATGGTTTATCAAGTAAAGCGGACAATGATAGAAAATCCACTACACATGCGGCTATCAGCTAGCCAAAGGTTATCTCGCCACAGTCTACATTACAGTCCAACATTATGTTGTTTCTGATTCAATAACCCTATGTAAATGTATTCAATTTCAAATTCAAACACAAACAACCGTTTAACACCACATATCACAACAACACAGAAAAGGAAGAACTTGACTTCTCGCAAGTGACCCCCGCCAGAATTACACAATTCACCACAACACCTAACACAATCGTATTTTTACAGAAGCAGAAAAATTTGAGTACTGTACTTCCTTCAAGTAGATCCCGGGCTCCCTAACGTTGCGAAGACCTGACCAACTATCCCGAACTAGCTCTCGTTAACACCACACAAGAGGGCAAACAATTTCTGACACTAACACAATACATAAAATCAACAACACCTAACACCTATCACAACATATCACATTTCACAAATACACGCAACAACCACTAACGACGAACATTGCCATTCCAAAAGAACTTGTAAACAATGAACTATCCGGGCCATACTGCATCCCGCCAAACCAACACGATATTATTTTAATATCAAATGATAATAAGGTCTATCCATATCACAACCCCCCAGATCTCCGGTAATTCAAAAGTCTCAAACGACCCCCAAAATATTCCAACTAATATGCATGCATGCCTCGTGGCGGCACCCAGTTTACAAATTCAAAACAGGCTGACAAATCACACATCCACAATAATAATCATTATTCATAATAACATTATTCTCTAACATAATAACATAACCCAAAACATAGACATATAATTTCTCTCAATTTCTGTAAGTTATAATTTTTCCAGCCAGACTGTTTTCCAAGCTTGCAAGTCCCGTCACACCAAAGGACCCACGGGTTCAACCATAGATTTTAGCCACACTGCTACCATTTGTAACTTTTTTTTTTTTTTTTTTTTTTTTTTTTTTTTTTTTTTTTTTTTTTTTTTTTTTTTTTTTAAAGGTTATTTGATATTTATGACTAGGCAGAAGGCCTAGAAGGAAGCATAAAGTGTGCTGGGTCCAATGAGACAGGACTTGCAATTAAAATTAAAAATAGTAGTGTAATTATGGTTGCACAAATTTAAGTTATGTTGCTTTGTTGACATTGATGACGCGCACAAACTAGGTTAACAGCTGTTTTCTTCCAGTGTCGACGAGCCGCCGTCTGCACACATGAAAGGTTGATTAAAAAGTGTCTCGAAACGACGCATGATGCTGCCGTTCCGTTCTGCGATCGTTGCAAAATTGGCTAAATTCTCTGATTTGATTGGTTGACGATCTTTAATTTAACGCACATACCCCCTTCATGAAATTATTTAATTGTTGTAATAGGCTTGGGGTAGCTGGGTTCGAGAGTGCAAATGATGCTAGATATTTTTCCCAAACTAACTCAAATACTTTATAATTGATATAACTTTTTTATTACTGTATAGATTTTGAATCTAAGTGTATCACTGTATGGTGAACATTTGGCTCTTAATTTTGAGTCCACTCATGATATGTTTTCGTCCATTATTAAGGGAGTTAATGTTTGAGATTTTCACTTTACACTATTCACTATTAATTTCACATATTCTTGTATTAAAACTATCTAATGGCAATCATATCTCTTTGAGAGTATGTCTTCCAAGTCCTTCAACACTTCTCACTTATTGTTTACTTATAATTATGGATAAAATACAATTCTTATTCTAAATTGGTTTAGCCTAGGAGTCTACTATTTACATTGACAAATTATTTACAATAAATAGTATTTGGGTAATTTCTATATTGCCCCAATTGTATACACAGAGTTGTTACAACTACTGGTTGTCTTTGTTCATTGGAATATATTGTCATTCTTTGTTATTTTACTCTATAAGGTACCCTCTGTATAACACTATGAAGTGTACCTTTACTTTAATGCTCGTTTAATAATGCAGTGTCCCTTCAGTCCACTATCTAGTTGAGAATAGTTCATTATAATTAGTACATTGATTATCAATCTGGTATTTTAATGCACTTGTCTGTTCTCTTGTATTGAGAACTAGATAATAGTAGTTACATCTAGTGTCACATGACAGATGTGCTTATTTATGCTTATTATATCTTATGTTATTGTTTATAATTCTCTTACACTATTATAATAGTGATATTATATCTTATTTACCATATAGGCATTCTCCTTTTATTCCTGTCTAGCTTTACAATATGGTTTTATCTATGTTTTACTTTGTGATTCTCATTTTGACTGGTTTTGTTCACTTTGTTTACTTCCATTCTTATATAAAGACTACTCTTGGTATCTAATTTTGGTATTGATAGAAACCTTATTACCTCTACTTGATTTAGTGTACAAAATATTTCAGTTTAGACATGTTTTATTTGTTATTAAATATGAAACTAGGTGGAAAGTACCTGTATCTAGGTTATGTGTTTCCCACCTTGGTGTCAACAATGGGTGTATTGAGTTGATAGAAATTTACATTTTCTAACCTTGTTTTTTCAAGTATTATGTTATTAATGACTACTGGTAATTCATTAATTAGTTCTTTTTCCTATCTTACATGATTTTTCTAGTACTTAACAAACAATAATTATTACTGTTATGAGACAATTTTACTTCTCTTTTATATTACATTGATACTGTGCATAATATTGCAATATTCTGTTATTTACAGCTTCTTATGGCATTCATATTATTGTGACTTTCACTCTGTTGGCTAATATTTGATGTCTTACTCATTTACAATATTATTAGTTATATATGGGTCATCTAATTTAGTCAGTTATTCTTTTACTCATAATTTGTGAGTCTCTCAGTTAGTATTTATACGGGTAAGATGTTAATTTATAGTTGACTGGCTCTTGGAATTTATCTTATGCCATGGATGTTATATGTCTTTCTCGTAGTATGTTTCTTTCTTGTTTTATTTTCTGCTTACTGACCGGATCTATTGGGTTATTGGTTCCTGTTGTTTAATCACTGTTTAACGTATCTTCTTTCTTCTTATCCATTATTATTATTATTATTATTATTATTATTATTATTATTATTATTATTATTATTATTATTATTATTACCATTACATTTTATTAACTCCTGCGTTATGAGTTTATTCTTCTGTATTGGTTGTTCATGTAGTTTCATTCTTGGCATTTTCAGAGTAAATACTTCATGTGCTTTGTTACCTCAATTTATCATGACGTGTTAATATTTTGTTACTTAAAATATCGGGATCATATGTCTTGTTACAATCTATATATATTGTAATGTAACAGAATGAGGAGACCAAATAAATATGAAAACTCGATATCAAAACCCATAAATTAAATAACTAAAACCATTATAATAAACCCTGAAGTACAATACAGTAAATAAAGAAATACTAATTGTTATGTTCTATTCTTTCTACTTACCTCGAACAATACCTTTATTTAACCATCACACTTACACGCCACCCTGACTTGATCAACACAGAAGGTTCCAAACTATTTGTAGGTCGCCACGATGTTTTCGGCTTTACATCGAGACCTTTAAAACACTTTTATTTAATTGCCAGGTTCGTTAGGCGAAATTTTCCATACGGGATAGGTGATGTTAATGTGGTGTAATAATTAACTTAACACATGGTTACGCTACTAATTCATTTTATTAGAATTCAAACTATGAAATTAAAACCTTCTGTGAAATATATTTTGAATACATTACTTTTTCTCTTCTCTCTTAATCAAGATAGCTACAAAACTCACTATGTGGTATATTACCTTTCTCAAATACTAAGATATATGTATATTGAAAATTAAAAAACCTCAACTAACTTATACTAATTTTATTCAAAACGACCCAGACATGCCCACACTCAACACACATACAATTTTGAAACCCCCACCTTTACTTAATTTAGGCCTTTATTAAAAAAATGTTTGAATGAAATACCGTTACGGTACTTGTTGCAGTAGCGTCCTCGCCGACCGCATGGCGCGTCACACACAAAGTTCTCTTTTTTGATGCCCAAAATTATGCTTGCACTTTTGATACTTACTGTTTACTGTTACATTATGATTGCACTGTTGTACACATTAAAACTATACTGGGGTTTTGGCCGGCCGACCGTAATTAGTTAAGAACAAATTTTAATAGAACCACGCGTGGTCTGGTGTTGTTGTGGACTGCCGCGTTACCCACACATCTCCCACCACCTCGGATTGCTGGATAGGAAGTCAAAGGCTTTTGGTGTTAAAAGTTCGTCACTGTACAGGTAACATGGGTTTGCATTGTGCCCACATGTTGACAACGCCAACCTGCGAAAATATTGAGGCTGTGGAAGGCATGGCCTCTAAATGTATCCGGCAGCACCGGACCGCATAGAACAAAAGTCTTCGCCTCTCACCATTTTTTGTGGTGTCGTTTGGAGTCTGATCTGCGTCGTCTATGCGCCCATGTTCATGTTGCGCATCTTTGTACGTGCCGAAATGCTTAATTACTCAGGAGTCACACTCGACATCGCATTCCATTGCCCTGACTACGTTCAAACTTCGCTTCACTGTTCAATCTCAGAAAAATTTAAAATCATTTAATTCAATTAAGCGACAAAATTGCATCAATGAATTGCTAGAAACTGGTCTTGTCTCTAATATCAACCATCAGCTGATCTCTCTGGGTCAAGTGAACGACCTTGACCTAGATACATTACACAAAGCTATACTGTAAAATACATGAAACTGTAATGGGCCTATTTTGGAGCAATAACACAATTTGTATTTTTTTTTTATGACAATAAATAACAATTTTTAGTAATAGGGACAAACATTTATAAAGAGAGGTAAATTTACTGTTTGGAGCGATCGCAACGGTGGCAGCACTGCTTGAGGCGCTGAATGCAGAATTATTCAACAATATTTTGTAAGACAGATTTGACAAACGACAAACTGTGCCAAAGTCAGTTCAAGGACACAACACAACGGTAAACACATTATATAACAGCAAAAAACAAATTATATAACGGACGATCAGGCGATGTGTTGCGTCAGCGCATTACATAACGAGGTGTGTCACCAGTTTCGTCAGACACTCAGCAAACGAAAGTAGTCTACTGGCGCAATGATACAAACTGTAAAAACAAAGGAAATTGGTCATCCAACTGCAGCCGCTTCACAAATTAGCGCCTGTAGCTCTGCCCCAGTCTAACTCCATCACCACTCGCGAGTGGTACCTAAAAGTTTCGGAACGTAGTAAGTGCGGGCCCGCATACAACCAAAAATGTGAATCTTTATATATATGTAAAATACAAACAGTTTTTTGGCCAATATTCATCCATAATTGACATAATTACAGTAAATTGACAGTTCGGCCGTAAAATGTGACAGTGAGAACTAAAAAACAGCAACCAGTGTATGCCATGAGGAGACACCCAGGTGTCGGACTTCTATGCATCAAAAGGAAAGTAGACATTTAAAATATTAATAATAATTAAAAATGCCGGCTTTTTCATACCTTATAAAGTTGAAAAAGTATAATGTAATTCTGGGGTAGTATGTGAGCGAGTGTGGGGGTTTTTGTTTAATTATATTATCAAATATTATGAAGTGCTGGTTTCCGTTTTTCAAAACTAATTCTAAGTTTATAATATGTGTTTATTTCTAATTTAAAGGGAGAATCAGGCATAATAAATGTTGTTATTGTTTTTCTATAAGATCGCAAAAAGTAGGAGAAGGGAAGGGGAACATTTTTCTATATAACATTTGAAATTAGGTTACAGGCTATATTCTCATGTTTTCTTTTATAAAACCATATTTTAATGTGAAAATGAATTAAAATAGTTGTGATGATGATTCAGGTATATTCTATTAAATAACCAGTTCTGCACTTCCAGGTTCGCTGATTCGAACCTTGATAATTTTCTTCTTACAGTTGGTAACAAGATGGCGCTCGAAGGAGTTATTTAGTAAATAATTGAATTAAAAACAAAATCCCTTAGGTTTAATTAAATATCAATTTGTTTGAAACGGTACAATTGGCTTGTGAACAGGGACAATTTTATATAAATAAAATTATATAAAATACGGCCTACTTGGGAGAGCAGAATAATGGTTGTTTGAGGTAATTAAAAAAATGTATAAACATAAGTAGTAAGGTTATGATATGATTGATAGATGTGTATTATAAATAAGTAAGAACTAAATAAAAATGATGAATACTAATGAAAATATTAACAGTGAAATCAGTTTCACTGATAGTCAAATTGAAAGTCAAATAAATAGTAATTTAAGCGAGACTGAATCGAGAATAATGGAAGGCGTCACTAGTCAATCGACGCCGACCTCAGTTAAGAAAGAGAATAATAGTGATCTGATGAGTATCATGCTCGGCCAATTCGAGAAAATAAATAGTAATTTTGAGAGTTTTGAGACCAAATTCAATGAAATGAATAATAGTTTTAACGTGAAATTTGATATTCAGAACAGTAAATTCGATGTTCAAAAGAATAGTTTGGATGAATTAAAAAACCAAATCTATAACAAATTAGATGAACAGAAAGACGAGTTGAAAAATGAGGTTCAAGCATTAAATAAATGTTTAGAAAATACTAATCAAACAATAAGAACCAGTTTAAATAAATTAGAGCAGTGTTGAGAAGTTAGGTAACAACGTTATAAGTATGACAAGTATTAAAAATGACGAAATAGTGGGAGAGGTAATGTTAGATAATAAAATAATGACTAGTGATGATAATGATATTAATTACAATTCTGAGAGTATAGTGGGGGTAAAGAATAATGGAGAAAATACTGATGAATGTGTAGAATGTGATTATGAAATGTTAATATGTATTGATGAAGTAGAGAGAGAGTGGAAGAATAATATAGTAGTTGAATGTGGGCAGAGGGTAAATTTTCCCATTAATTTTTCGGAACCAGAGTGTTCACAAATGTTGTTTTTTATGAAGGGCGAGAGACCCATATTAGTAGATGAAGTAAAGAGTATATTGATGTTGTATAATGTTGTACCCTCTGTCTGTAATAATTGTGAGAATGTGATGTGGTTTTATGAAGAGAGAGAGTTGTGTATTGCGAGTGAACTAGAACTATATAAGTTAAAAAGAAATTACGATGAATTGAGAGAAAGGGTGGTAGGGATGAAGATGACCCATACAAGATACTTACCTGTTGCAAGAGAGATAGAAAATTATTTTGGTAATATTTTTATAAAAGATAATGGCTTACCTGATGATAAAACAAATTACCTGACGTGAAACAATAATACTAATGTAGAGTGGACAATCATAACTTATGGTGACAAGATTTATAATGGTATAATGGATGAAATAGAGTTGATAGGTTATTATGATAGTAATAATTATAACAACTGGTATGTGGATAAAAATGATGTATGTTATAAATATATTAGATATTTATATGACGATGGAGGTTGAACTCAAAAAATTAGTGAATAAACATTGTTAAATACTGTAAATTTTGGTGATGACCTTGCAGATTTGGACATATGAGGTGTGAAACAATGGAACAGTTATTGACGTATACTTTGTAAATATAATGTAGTGAATTCATTTGTGTGTGTTATGAAATGTTAGATAAGTAATGTGTATATGTATTAGAAATGTTGTGTTAATAATAATAATATTACTAATATTCTGCCATCTAAATAAATAATAAAACAATTATGAAGACAATAATTAATGATTAGTAAATTTTGATAATAATTGAAATATGTTGTGTTCTAATAATCGATTGAAGTAAATAATTTGAGATGTTTAGATATTGTGATTGAATGTTATATGTTTGAATTTTTTTTTTTTTAATGAATTTACATTGTGTGATGAGATTTCAATTTAATAATAATTAATAAATAAATAAATGTTAAATGGTTTATTTTGTGGAATAACTTAATGGTTAAAAATAAATGTTAATAATAAATTTGAAAATTTTGAGTACCTAATTACAGCAAAGGAATGAAATGGAATAATGAATGCAATGTTATAAAAAAAAAAAAAAAAAAAAAACCAAAAACAATTTTGGATGTTTATAATTTGAAATTTAAAGAAATTTTAGCAATAAGTGACCAAATATAATTGTCAAATTTTAGTATCAGTGAGTATCGGAACGTTTTGAAGAAATGTGTAGTAAAATAAAAACTTGTTATCAATACAAGATGTGGGGTAATTTTGGGGGGTAGATTGGTGCTCAAAGAAGTGACATAACAGTGTAGTGTGGAACTGCTATGGTGGGAGGTTGTAAATTTTGTATTTAATATTTTAGATAGCAAATATCTGTAAGCTTACATAGGAAGGAGGGTAAAACACCATCCAAACTAATAATGTCATTTAAATATAAATTCTTAAATTTAGAAATTGATGGGGGGGTGAAATTGATGGGGAATCACCAAACTATGGAACAGCGGCTGCCACTCTGCCCGCTTGGGGGTAGCAGAGAAAGGTGGTAGACCCGCAATAAGGGTGCATAATTATAGACAAAGATATATTGATATCTATACCTTTTCAAATGTAATGCAGAAGCAAGGACACGGAGATGTTACATTCCTCCAAAACCTCAGTCCTTGTGGACGCAACTGGACGCCACAGTCCAGGGGGGGTCATAGTGTGTGTGGCTGGGAGGTTATCCAGATGGATAACGAATTAGAGATTTGCTATATTTTAATAATGATGATTTGGTACTCAATAATTTTATTTTGATTTGTGTTTATACTTCCTATTTGTCTAAATACTTCCTATATTGTGTTTATTATGTCTTATTATGTTAATTGCATGTAATATGTTAGGAATAAGGATTATGAAAAATGATAATATGTTTTCAATGTGTTTAGATTTTAAAATAAAATGAAATAAAGTTGTGATAGTTAAAATTTTCAATGGGTTGCAAAAGATAGAAATGGGTGATAGTAATTATTTGAGTAAAACGTTTGAGTCAGTCCAAGTTAAAAAATATTGAGGTATTAAAGAGAATGAGAGAGGAAAATATTGTAATGTTGTTTTGAAATAATGTATGTTATAGAATTTTGAGAAGTATAAGTGGAGACACAGTAGAATTGGAGAATTTATGTAGAGTTTTGAGCGATATATTGTTTATTTTGATGTTGTTATTTTGTTGTAGTTGTAGTAAGGTTATGAGATTGAGATTTTGGGGATGGTAATTTTGTAGTAGGGGGTAGTGTAGTGTGGGAGTCCGCAACATAAGGGTTGGGACGGGATTTGGTATAGATTTAGTGGGAAGGGGTTGCCTTAGGTAGAATCCAGGAACCAGAGAACGGAAATTGAGCTTTTTTGGGGGGGGAAACACTTATCCTATGTACAAAGGGTTAGAGAGTATTTTTTTTATATATTGAGAGAAGGTGGCGAATGGAGTTAAAGTAGTAAGTAGTTAGAGGTAGAGCAGGGTTAGTAGATTTTGATAGAGGGGTGTCATACTAGTTAAAGATTTTGTAAGGGAGCGTTAGAGTAATAAAAGGGGAAGATTATGAGTAAATGCCAAGTTGATAAAGTGAATTATAATGAATAACGTAGAATCACCCAAGTTAATGAAATGGAATAGTAATTGCAATGTTATGGAAAAAAAAAAAAAAAAAAAAAAAAAATTGAGAAACGAAGTAATAAAAGTTAAATTGAGATTAAAATGTAATTTTCTGATTTTATATGCAAATTTAATGATGTAAAGTGTGTAAATTTTTAAATATAAATTGTTTATTTTAAGATGATAATAACAATGTGAATTATTAATGTACTATGTTTTCTTATGTTGTATTGTGTTTGTTAGTGTAAGAGAATTTTATGAAGTTAAATATTTTAAATGCATTTTAAATTGGGGATGAGAGAAATGTAAAATGGTAATGGGAAATGTTTGTGAGTCAGTCGTCTGTTTATTTAAATTCTGATGGGAATCAGGGCAATGATTTTGAATTTTGGGATAAAGTTAATAAGAGAAAGTAGATGGAATTTTAAAAGGGGTATCATATTGTTGGTAGATATTTTGCTATATATGTTAGAGACAAGTAGAAAACAAAACCAGTGCTTCTTAGCGCAAACCAGCACCGCTAGGGGGAAACATCAGTTGGGGATATGGTGTTGTATAAGGCCACTATTTGATATTTTGATTTGTTGTTTCAGTGTTGGGTGATGCTGTGGCGGCGGACCTGAGCTGGCCAGCGCGTCAGAGCAGGGGCGTTAAGTATCTGTCTGACTCTACGGTGTTGGGATCTCGAGAGAGAAGTCCAGTATTGTCATGCAGATGCGGTCACAGTCACCGGACCAAGGGTGAGTTGATTATATTTTTTGTAAACCGTAAAGGGGGTTGTGGCGACATATCCTGGCTGATCCCTTTAGCAAGTATGAATGTGTCAATGAGATTTTTTATGCTTCGGCATAAAATATCTCATTGAGGGGGTATTGTAACGGGCCTATTTTGGAGCAATAACACAATTTGTATTTTTTTTTATGGCAATAAATAACAATTTTTGAGTAATAGGGACAAAAATTTATAAAGAGAGGTAAATTTACTGTTTGGAGCGATCGCAACGGTGGCAGCACTGCTTGAGGCGCTGAATGCAGAATTATTCAACAATATTTTGTAAGACAGATTTGACAAACGACAAACTGTGCCAAAGTCAGTTCAAGGACACAACACAACGGTAAACACATTATATAACAGCAAAAAACAAATTATATAACGGACGATCAGGCGATGTGTTGCGTCAGCGCATTACATAACGAGGTGTGTCACCAGTTTCGTCAGACACTCAGCAAACGAAAGTAGTCTACTGGCGCAATGATACAAACTGTAAAAACAAAGGAAATTGGTCATCCAACTGCAGCCGCTTCACAAATTAGCGCCTGTAGCTCTGCCCCAGTCTAACTCCATCACCACTCGCGAGTGGTACCTAAAAGTTTCGGAACGTAGTAAGTGCGGGCCCGCATACAACCAAAAATGTGAATCTTTATATATATATGTAAAATACAAACAGTTTTTTGGCCAATATTCATCCATAATTGACATAATTACAGTAAATTGACAGTTCGGCCGTAAAATGTGACAGTGAGAACTAAAAAACAGCAACCAGTGTACGCCATGAGGAGACACCCAGGTGTCGGACTTCTATGCATCAAAAGGAAAGTAGACATTTAAAATATTAATAATAATTAAAAATGCCGGCTTTTTCATACCTTATAAAGTTGAAAAAATATAATGTAATTCTGGGGTAGTATGTGAGCGAGTGTGGGGGTTTTTGTTTAATTATATTATCAAATATTATGAAGTGCTGGTTTCCGTTTTTCAAAACTAATTCTAAGTTTATAATATGTGTTTATTTCTAATTTAAAGGGAGAATCAGGCATAATAAATGTTGTTATTGTTTTTCTATAAGATCGCAAAAAGTAGGAGAAGGGAAGGGGAACATTTTTCTATATAACATTTGAAATTAGGTTACAGGCTATATTCTCATGTTTTCTTTTATAAAACCATATTTTAATGTGAAAATTAATTAAAATAGTTGTGATGATGATTCAGGTGTATTCTATTAAATAACCAGTTCTGCACTTCCAGGTTCGCTGATTCGAACCTTGATAATTTTCTTCTTACAGTTGGTAACAAGATGGCGCTCGAAGGAGTTATTTAGTAAATAATTGAATTAAAAACAAAATCCCTTAGGTTTAATTAAATATCAATTTGTTTGAAACGGTACAAAACCTCTTTAAATTTTCTTACCTTCAAACATACTACAATATAATAAAATAGAACATTCAAAATTAACATTGTTATAATTATCTTACAATAAACAATAAAATTTACATTTTAACTTGATCAAAATTACCCACTTTAGCTTATATTATTTTCAAATTCTAGTACAATCTGTCCCTTGTTTCAATTATTTTCACATTTTAACTATGACTTTCTTTCTTTAATATTTTCATTCTCATTTAGTTTGGGTGACTCTTAGTTATTCATAACAATTTGATTTATTAACTTGGCAGTTATATATATCATCTTACCCCCTTTCTGACTCTAATACTCACTTAACAGCTTTAACCAGTATGACACCCATCTATCAAAATATCTACCAACCATTCTCTACCTCTAACGTACTACTCAACTCATTTCGAATCATTCTACCCTTATAACAAAATACTCTCTACCCCTTTTTACTCAGGATGTGTGTTCCTTCATCTCACCACGCGTGCTCAACCTCTTGCCCTTCCTATTTACCCGGCAATCACTCCCTGAAAACCCACTACCACCCGCCACAACGCTTCACGTTGCGGACTCCTTATCACACCACCCCCCTTATAAAATCACTATCACTAATTACTCTCCCATTACCTCCCTTTCGTCTACAAAATATCACCTGGTTTATTACCCCAATATATTACTCTCATTACTCTACATATTTTCCCCATGGCTACTGTGTCACTATCAATACTCAAATTCTACATTACGTTTATTCACAATAATATTGTTCTCTCTAACACCCCTTCAAAATTGATTTGATTTGCTTAAATGCCCTACTTAAAACATTATTATCACCCAAATTCTAACATTTACCACATTTTACATTTTACTCTTGAAAACTCAAAACTATCTCAATTCATTTTATCATTTAATTCACAATCTCTTAAACCACATTGAAATTATTATATTCAAATATTTAATTACTTTGATAAAATTATGTTTATCACTTATAAGTGACGTACTACATTTATAGCCCCAGCAGTCAGCTGATGTCTCTTTGTCATGTGAATGACCTTCCTCTAACTACATTTCAAAATTTATACCATGTGAAATACCTTACATGTTTACAATCCTTATATTCTAACATAATAAACTAATACCACATTTATAAGACATAATAAACACAATATAATAAACATCTACTGCACCCCTTTCTCAAATCAGAATAAAATTATTTAATTAGCTCAGTAGCGAGTCACCATCATTAAGTTACCAAATTTTAATTCGTTACTCCCCTGAGTAACCTGCCTTTCCACACACACTATGACCCCCCTGGACTGTGGCGTCCAGTTGCGTCCACAAGGACTGAAGTTTTGGAAGAATTTTGTCATCTCCTTGTCCTTGCTTCTGCGTTGCATTTTTTAAAAGGGTCAGATATAATATCTGATTTTACATATTTACATACCCTTAATGCGGGTCTATCACCTTTTTTTACTGTTCCTACGCGAACAGAGTGATAGCCACTGTTCCATAATTTGGTGATTCCCCTGTCAATTTCTAAATTCACCTTTACAACGATAACAGCTATGGCCAGTTAAGGCAGAACGTGACACAATGAGCCCCGACCATAGCTGTCAAAGCTAAACCAATTCCACGGTCAGGGTTCGGTGAGGCCGTGACCGCCCGAAAAGTTGGGGAATCACAAGTAAAAGATATCTTAGTTTATGAATTAGTTACATTTAAATTTACAATTTATATTACATGACTTTTGTAGTCTTGGTTGTGTGTTTTAACCTCATACATTTCTTTCTTATCTTTCCCTACCTTGACCTTCATTAACATAAACTAGTAAGTACAACAAAATATTTACTTAGTCACTCAAACTAATCTATTCACACTTAACGTTGTTGTCATTACATCAAAATAAACAATTCACATTTAAGATTTACCAAAATTACACAACTTACAATTTTAATTTTATTTTCAAATTCTATGTACTCGTGACCTTGTTACGTTTTATTATTACAAATCAACTATATTCATCATTTTCACAGACGACACTAGTAAATTTTGTTTGAACACACTGCCTCACTAATTATTTACTTACACACCTAGGCAAAGTTGGTACGTGGTGTGTTCACCTTGTCTATGCACCTTGAGTGCAAAATAAATTGTACCACGTACCTTAGGGGTCCCCCTCCCCGTTCAATAAGATGCTGAAATTTCTAGTCTATACCAATTTTGGTGGAGCCGGACCATCGTCGTTTCACCACCCGAAGGAAGTTCTGCCAACCATGGTCCGCCTCCAATTGCCAAAAACCATGGCCAGGACTAGTAAGGTCGTGACCGCCCGAAAATGGGGGAGGATCCCTTCTGAAAACAAATTAACACATATTAAAATTCAAATTTTCACTCTGACCAATATAATTTCAAATTCGTAGCATTCTGTGTACCCACTATTTCTCGTGTTTCCCGGTTCTGCAAAACATATGAATTATTCATTTTAATTTCTATTATCTCGTAGGGGCCTTTGTATAATAAAAGAACTTTTTTATCTCCTTGTCTTGAGCATTTGATAAATCATGGCGTTTTACCAATACTAATTGTCCAATTTCATATTTCATGCACTTACCTTTCATATCGTGTCTCTGTTTCCGCCTTTCTCCTTTCGTCAATAACCTTTCGTTGGCCAGTCTCAAATTTACGTCCTGGTTTATTGTACTCGTCTCTGGTGGAAAATCGAATAACTGCTCTAAAACCCATGGTGGACGCTTTCCTCTTACCAGCTCGTAAGGCGTGAACCCTGTCGACTCATGTGTTACGCTGTTCAGCCAGTTCTCAATTCTCTGAACGTACAAAGGCCACTCGCTATGTTTGGCATGACAGTATGCTCGGAAAATTCTGCCTAATTCCCTCATGACCCTCTCCGCCTGGTTGGACTGCGGATGATATACTGCGGTGTGTTTTGGGATGATCCCTTCCCATCCGAGAGTCTGGCGCCATTTTCCACTGATGAACTGTGGTCCGTGGTCTGATAGGATTACTTTGGGCTTTCCGATGTTGATCATATAGTCGCGTATTATCTTCTCACTCAGCACCTTACTCGTCGCTCTCTTCACACTATACAATCTGACATATTTGGAAAAAGTATCAAGCACAACGAAAATATACATAACACCACCCCTACCCTTTGGCAATGGGCCATACAAATCTACTGCTACTAAATCAAACGGTTTCTCCACCTTAATATAATTTAACTCCCCTTCTACCCTATAATTCACCACTTTGGATTTCTGACATAGTTCACAAACTCTAGGTATTTTTCGAACGCGTCTTTCCATATTTCTAAATAGACAAGATTCCCTTAATACACTCACACACTTTTTGCCCCAAAATGTCCGTATCTATAGTGACAGTCCCACACTATCTTTTCTACCAGTCCCTCCGCTATTACTAACCTCCAATCCCTCTCTCTACCCTCTCTCTTAAATAAACTCCCATTAAACACCTGAAAATATTGTCTATACCCAAATTCATCTAATTCTGATTCTACACTGGTTATAATTTTATTTAGTTTACTATCGGCTCTCTGCATTAGGTTTATATCTTTTACTTCCCCAACAAGTTTATCTTCCCTGGATAGCCTATACATCTCTGTTTCTTTAATATCTCTACCAGTTGTATTTCTATCTGTGTCTACTCGTGATAATGTGTCAGGTACCCTGTTCTATACCCCCTTAATGTATTCCCAAGAAAAATTGTACTCTTGGAGTGCTAACACCCACCTGGTTATCCGGCTGTGTGTGAGCTTGCAAGTGTTCAGAAATGACAGCGCTTTATGGTCCGTCCTGATGATAGTGTTATTGCCCAGCAGATAGGTCCGGAACTTCTTTACTGTGAACACTATGCTGAGGAGCTCCTTCTCTGTAGTTGCGTAGTTGCGTTCTGATGCTAGCAACGTCCGGCTGGCGAAAGCAATGGTATGGTGTTCTCTCGCCTCGTCCTCTTGATATAGTTCGGCCCCTAGTGCTATATTACTAGCGTCTGTCTGTAAATAAAAATTATTATTGAAATTTGGGTGGTTCATTAAAATCATATCGGCGAATTTATTTTTTATTTCGCAGAACGCCTCCCTTTCACTTTCCCCCCACCTCCATTGTTTGTTCTTCTGCAACACGGCGCTAAGTCTCGCCGTCGTCTGGGCGTAGTTTCGCTGGAACTTCCTGTAAAAATTACATAGGCCAAGAAAACTTTGTAATTGTTTTATGTTTTTAGGCTCCGGGAACGTCATGATTGATTCTACTTTGTCCGGATTAGCCCGTATTCCTGTAGGTGTTATGATGAATCCTAAAAAATGTATTTCAGTCTGTAAAAATTTCAATTTATCCCAATTCACAGTTAAACCTCCCTGGTATAATTTCTCCAACACATACTCTAAATGTTCTACATGCTCCTCAAATGTTCTGGAAGCTATCAGAATGTCATCCACATATATAGTCAAAAAATCTAAATTCTGAGGCTGCAAAATTTCATCAAGACACTTAATA
The DNA here is from genome assembly GCA_034769895.1 of Magicicada septendecula. Classification (NCBI taxonomy): domain Eukaryota; kingdom Metazoa; phylum Arthropoda; class Insecta; order Hemiptera; family Cicadidae; genus Magicicada; species Magicicada septendecula. Next base: position 1,102,767 of record JAWRYS010001911.1, on the reverse strand, counting down.
AAACTAGCTACGCTGGTGTTCAATCCGAACGGTAAGCGAGTAAACTGATAATTTTTTCCGTTAAATAAAAATGCAGTATACTTGCGACTATTTTGGGCTAGCGGTACCTGCCAGTAACCTGCCGTCAAGTCTAACGACGTCATATATTTCACCCCACTGAACTTCTGAAAAATTTCTTCAGTTGCCTCAGAGGACTCTCTATCAGGAATAATAATTTGGTTTATTTTTCTCGCGTCTAGACACAATCGAACTCTCCCGTCCTTCTTTATAACTACCACTAAAGGGTTGGAATAGGTCGACACCGATCTTTCTATTATACCACCCTCCAACATTCTATCCAATTCTACCTGTACTGCCCCCCTTTTTGAATATGGTACCGGATAACTTCGTTGTACATATGGCGCTTGCTCCCTCACCTTTAATTCACACTCATAACCTTTTGCCCTTCCTGGTTCCCCGGCAAACACTCCCCTAAAACCCTCGACTACTCGCCACAACGCTTCACGTTGAGAATTCCCCATTGCGCCACCCTCACCACAAAATTTAACCGCTCTATCCACCCATATTTTCTCCTCGCTCTCATCACTCACTCTCTCTCTACACATATTCATACTAAATTCCGTGTCCCTATCTATGACCCTATTTGGTATAACCCTTATCCCCGAAATCTTTATTGTATCTAACACTGTTATTTGTTTACCTTCATGTTCAATTCTAAAATTCTCCTTCTAAAATTGATTACCGCATTATTCGTGATCAGAAAATCATTACCCAATATTACTTCTAAATTTAAGCCCCTTACAACTAAGAATGTATTTTCATAACTCTCCCCATTTATTACTATATTCAACTGGACTTGTGTTGTAACCCGTTTACTTCTAACACCCGTAATGCCTACAATGGTTACCCCCGCAACTGGCAAAGATGGAATATTTTTGTTAGTTTCTCTTAATTTATTTAGTACTTGTTCCGCTATTACTGATACTTCACTACCTGTGTCTATTAGTGTCATGACTGGCTTACCTTCTAGTTCCAGTTTTACCTCCATCAGCCATGCTTCTGGTCTCATCGTTCCCGCCTCCTCTTCTTCCATCAATTCGGTAGCCATGTCCGTGTGAATTGTGTGATTCCTGTATTTATTTCCATGGACCCCGCAGTTATCTATCGACAATGGCCGGGCCTCCTCATCCATTGTGCTTATCAGTTTTCCGTCCTCTCAGCCGCACTTCTGGGCGGGTTCACTCTTCCCGTCTGCTGATTTCCTCCTTCGTTTCTTGTATTCTCGGCTCGTCCTTCGCTGTTTCTCTGCTGTGTGTTGTTGAATCTCTGCTGCATCCTCGGCTGATGACCGGGTCTCGCCTTCCTACATCTATAACAAAAATTACGGTCAGCATAATTTTCTCCGGGACACCCATCACATTTCCACCTCGGATATTGTCTGTTTGACTCTCTACCATTATGCGTAGTTCCCACGTTTTGTCCTCCTCTTGGTGCGTAACTCCCTCCATTGTTCACATTGGGTTGTTGTAGACGTCTGCTGTCTTCCTGGTCCCTAATATTCTGAAAAACATCTAACACTTTTTCTAACTCATTGATGTCACTTACCTCTCTCGTCATCAACGTGATCTGTACCTCTCTCGGTAAATGTTTGCTGACATGACGTACAAACGACTGGAATGGCAACGGTGGTTCTAAGTACTTTGCTTCGTTAAACAGTCTCATTGTATATACTGTAATATTATTATTTCTCCCAAATTTTCATACCTCTCCCATTCATTTCTATGTTATCCGCCCATATCTCAGAATTACCCTTAAAGCATTTTAAAATTTTTATAAGTTTAACCTCCCAACTACTACCGTTAAACTTGTTAAACTCCCATACTCTATTTAAAAATTGCATTGGATGCACTCTACGGTTCTCACTACAAAAAGTTTCAATTTCAATTTCATTGTTTACATCTCTTGTAATTAATACTCGTTCAGTAACATTGTTTAACTTTTGGTTAATTGCTAAACTCAACTCATCTTTCACACTACTAATGCTCTGTTCAATTGAATATAATTTTTTATCATTAATACATTCAGATTGAATGCTATTTTTGGTTATTACATTAATTGATTCATTTAACGCCTGTATTTCTGTTTTACAGGTATTCTCAATTTCATTGATTTTCATGTCTGTATTATTTTTATGCTCATCAATATTTTGATTCATTTTTTCAAACTTAACTGCTACACTATTAAACTTATATTCGTTTTCAGTGTTACATTTATTTATTTTAAATTCTATTTCATTATTGTACTTATTTATTATACTTATTAATTTCTTAGTATTCTCATGCATTTGTTTATCAATTCTTTCTGACATATGACTGTCTATCTCATTAATTTCAATGTCTATGTTTGTTATTGAACTATCTACTTTGGCATTTAATTCACTAAATTTATTGACAAATTCTTCATTATCGTTTTCAAAACGTTTATTGATCTCATTTATATGGTTTTTTAACTCATTGAAATTGCTTTCACATTTGATTTTTTGTTCGTGTATTTCGCTTTTCAACTCATGGAATTTAACATTCTGTTCATCGAATTTAACACACAACATTGCATTCATGCCACACAAATATCTTATCTCATCACTATTGTCAGATTGATTATTTTTGTTAGTCGATATTGGGGTTATTTGAATCCTCGAATCATTCGCGACATTTACTTCATTTGTAATATTCAGTTCGTCTGTTTTATTGTCCTGACCCACATTGGGTGTTGAATGTACTTCGGGGCTGTTTATAACAGCTGATTCATCAAAATTAATTATTTCACTTACAATACTTTCATTATTTCCTGCCATTTTTATAAATTTACTGATTTAACTTTGCTTACATAAAAACATCTACCACTTAACTCTTAACACTTACAGTGATGTACCATTTTATGTATGCTACGTAATTTTTACGTATTGTTACTTAACCTCTAACTCACACATCTCGTACTTTTTTTCTATTACAAAAAACCCGCCTACTATCACCATCTATTTCGTACTTCAAACAGGCCTAAACCCATCTGAATTAATTCATCTGAGTTATACTGGCAGAGATCGCCAATTGTTACGTTCTATTCTTTCTACTTACCTCGAACAATACCTTTACTTACCCATCACACTTACACGCCACCCTGACTTGATCAACACAGAAGATTCCAAACTATTTGTAGGTCGCCGCGATGTTTTCGGCTTTACATCGAAACCTTTAAAACACTTTTATTTAATTGCCAGGTTCGTTAGGCGAAATTTTCCATACGGGATAGGTGATGTTAATGTGGCGTAATAATTAACTTAACACATGGTTACGCTACTAATTCATTTTATTAGAATTCAAACTATGAAATTAAAACCTTCTGTGAAATCTATTTTGAATACATTACTTTTTCTCTTCTCTCTTAATCAAGATAGCTACAAAACTCACTATGTGGTATATTACCTTTCTCAAATACTAAGATATATGTATATTGAAAATTAAAAAACCACAACTAACTTATACTAATTTTATTCAAAACGACCCAGACATGCCCACACTCAACACACATACAATTTTGAAACCCCCACCTTTACTTAATTTAGGCCTTTATTAAAAAAATGTTTGAATGAAATACCGTTATGGTACTTGTTGCAGTAGCGTCCCCGCCGACCGCATGGCGCGTCACACACAAAGTTCTCTTTTTTGATGCCCAAAATTATGCTTGCACTTTTGATACTTACTGTTTACTGTTACATTATGATTGCACTGTTGTACACATTAAAACTATACTGGGGTTTTGGCCGGCCGACCGTAATTAGTTAAGAACAAATTTTAATAGAACCACGCGTGGTCTGGTGTTGTTGTGGACTGCCGCGTTACCCACACATCTCCCACCACCTCGGATTGCTGGATAGGAAGTCAAAGCCTTTTGGTGTTAAAAGTTCGTCACTGTACAGGTAACATGGGTTTGCATTGTGCCCACGTGTTGACAACGCCAACCTGCGAAAATATTGAGGCTGTGGAAGGCGTGGCCTGTAAATGTATCCGGCAGCACCGGACCGCATGGAACAAAAGTATTCGCCTCTCGCCATTTTTTGTGGCGTCGTTTGGAGTCTGATCTGTGTTGTCTATGCGCCCGTGTTCATGTTGCGCGTCTTTGTACGTGCCGAAATGCTTAATTACTCGGGAGTCACACTCGACATCGCATTCCATTGCCCTGACTACGTTCAAACTTCGCTTCACTGTTCCTTTGTCTAACTGAGCCTGTATTATGTGTTGGGCTTGCAATTGAAATGAAATAAATTTAATAAAATGACAAACCTCCCATTTTGTCCCATTACATAATGTATCATAGTTTATAAGAGAATACTGTAAATAATATTTCATAATAAGAGTGAAGTGATGAGGGAAAAATTAGCAATAATTAATCAAACAGATAAGACTGTACAGATTAATTAGTTCTTTTTGTGACCACAGAAATGTAAACCCAATACAAAAACCAAGAATGTGACATATAGAAATACAATACAATGTATTAGAGTACTTAATGTATTTTAATGAATAAGGAAGTAGCTGTATACTATGTATAAGTGAAACGAAAAAAAACAATCAGTGATAAAGTGTATAAACAAGTGAGTTATAATAAGTGTTAATCACTCAGACAGGACTGGGAAGATTAATACCAGTGATAAGGTGAACAGGATAATCATCACCATAAACACATAACTAATATATGGTAAAAACCATAATAGACAAAGTGTTTAGAAAACAGATATCCCAGGTCAGGTTCTGATAGTAATTGTATACTTAACAATTTTAATATTAGTTGTTAATTTTCCCTATTCCTTGGACTTATTAATGTTTGGGCAAGAGAAAGGGCTACCGTGGATGGTAATACAAATAATGATTAATAAAATATTCACATTAGAATGAACAATGTGAAATTGACTTGCGATAATTAATTAATTAACAGACCAAAATGGATTGAAAAGAGATAGAGTGAAACCTCCCTTGTCCAGACACTTACCGTGAAATAAATTTTGTCCGCATAAGGGGAGTGTCCGGCTATGGGGAGTGACAAAGTTTTCAAAATTGTTTAACATAATTAAGGAAATGTTAAATGAAGTATGAAAATGCACTTTTACTTTTACTGTACTAATAATTAATTTATTTCTCAATTTAACATTTTTATTTAACAGATCCTTAAAGCAAAATATGAAAAAATAACAGTACGTGGTTTATAATGTACTGTACTACTGTATAATAAAAAAATACTAAAATACAGTATTATTAAGTTTATAAAAAATCATACAACTGCAGTCTTTTACAAAAAATTATTGCCGTTTGAAATAGTCTGTCAAACTAGTTTGTTTAGAGAATTTTAATTTTACAATTTGTTCTTCAGTGTGCATAATTAAATCGCAGATCATATTTAAACCGTTAGAATCATTCTTAAATTTGTAAAACATTTTAAGATCGTTTAGTCCTTGTAGCGTGTTTTGGTAGGTGTTAAAAGGATTATGTGTATCTTCGTTAGTTTCAATTTCTAATTTCAAACGAACTAATAATGGTAAACTGAGAAAAGAATTAAGGTTATTAGATGTTAAACAGTTTTTGTGATTTTTGGAAGTTAATTTATCTGTTGAATGTTTATTAGAATCTCAGTCATGAAAACATGACATTAAGTTAATATGTTTGTAAATTTTGTTGATGCAGTAATAGAATAGGAATATGAGGAGCATGGTAATCCAATGTAATAAGATAACAGTGAACATTTGTGATAAATAAGAAGGGTTCAAACCAACAGGCAAAATAATAAATAAAGTGTAACATGGTGATGAAAGAAACACCATGAAATAGGCCAATGTTAAAATAAATAAACTATTGTCAGAATAGCCACTACAGTAACAGACCAAAATAAATTAATACAGAATAGTAAATTTAACAAGATAAGCAATATTTCTATAATGGTAATCACAATTTCAATACTTAAGTGAATTAGAAAATGTTTTTTGAAAATGTGAAACTGTATATAGACATATAAAAAAAAGTTTGTAAAGGTGATAAACCACCTATTAAGAAACACACACGTATCAAATGAGATACCAAAATGTTTGTATTTTAATGAGGAATATCACTGCATAGGTCAATTTAGGTACATTTAATTAATAATTAGAGAGTAATTTGTAGTGGAAAATGAAACCATATATTTTAATTAATAAGGGTCATGTGACCCCTAAGTTCAACTGCATTGACCAATGAGAAATTTGCTAAAGTTGGTCAAGACCATTGAAAGAGTAAGAAAAACTGATTATTCTATTGTTAGGCATGAAAGTGTGCAGGTCAGCTCTGTGTAGCTAAGAACCCAAGTATAGGAGAGAATCAAATCCGAATCAGAGAAAAGAAGCAAAATTATACAAAACCAGAGAAAACATTAAAATGAAGACAATATAAATTAAAAAATATAAATCAAGAGAAGAATAAATGAAAAGTAAAACCAAAGGAAATAAAAAGTGAAAAAGTATTTCTACTAGACATGGTGAGAAAACCTTATTCTAAAAATCACAGTTTACAACTACACAACACAAGATTTTAACTTCACCAACATTTTTTAACAGCACAATAGTGAAAAGAAAAGAGAATTAACTATAATCACAGTGAACATTACAAGTAAATTAATTTATTTAAAAGAAACCAGTGACGAATAATTTTCGGATTAGTTGAGGTGAGCCACAAGCGGCCATCTTGGAAATTTTATCAACTCAAACTCTAAGCGACGCCATGGCAGTGTGGTTTTGGGACATTTAAATTAAATTATTATTGTATTACACTTAAATAAAATTAAATCTATTTGTATTAGTAATTAAGATTTTTAAATATTTGTGAGGTATTGTACTTCAAGTATGCATTTCTAACTTTTTAATAGCAGTTAACCAAGAACCCAAGAAGTAATATTATAAAATAAAAAATAATTATTGTCACAATCGAACTGAGTGAAAGAGTCTACCTTTTTGGCGGAGTTACCTGGAGAGGCCAGGAACTAATAAGGGAATGAGTTTGTTCATAATATTTAATAAATATACACAATGCCCTTACCTTTTATCGGGTCTCCAGAGTCTTCACGTGAACTCGTACCTGTAAGTGATTTAGGGTTAAACTTCGTAATAATTACTCTCACTGCATTGGTTGACTCATCCAAATTTTATTAAACATTCATATACTACTCTTTTTCCTTTTTTAAATTTCTTTACTGATTCTTACGTAACAAAAAAAAAAACTAATATATTTACTTATTATAATTAAATGAAATATTTCTCTTATTTTATAAGACAACCCAGTATTTGCTCACTCTCACTTTCACACATTTTACCCCCCTTTTTAATTAAGAGATCTCTTCATTTTTTATGACTTATTTTGAGTTATTTTAATAGCAATTGTTGATTTATAAAATTTTTTACTTTCCTGTGGTCGCCTCAGGCACGTGTCGAACTCAGTCCGGTTTTTTTTTCACATTTGTTCCAAAATATGTTTTCACTGATTCTAATTTTTCTCACTGTTCGTAGTTTACACTGTACTACATTTTAATTGTAGTTTGCACTCCTTCTTTACTACTTTTTACTGTATTTAGTACATATTGTTTAAAGTTATAATAAAGGTTGGCACGCGAGCCTTTATACTGAACTGGCCGCGAGCCACAGCTGTAGACAGACTGTCTTACCTATGTTCACATTTTATGTGCGGGCGAGACGAAAACTGTGCCCAGCCGGCGGACGCACACAACTGCTCATGTCCTTTGTCTTGAGATGTTATTTGCCGACTGCCTTTGTTCTAATGCACACCAAGCACCAAGTGTATCTGTACGTGCCGTTTTTGTGAGAAACCTGGCCGACCGGTGCGCACGCTTGTTTGTGAATGTGCACCCTCACTGATAACCTGCATTCCAGTGCCAGCCGCGACAGTCGACGCTATAGTCCATTCACCAAATATACTTGGGCGAAATAAAATTGACAAGATTTAATTTACAAATCCCCATAGGTTTGTACCGTTACAATACCCCCCCCCCCCCAATGAGAGGTTTTCTGCCAAAACAGAAACACTCATTGCTAAACGCTAAGAGGATCAGTGAGGATATGGTGCCAACAACCCCCCTTTAATTTCTTAACACATCATGGGTAAACTACCCCCCTAGCTCGGCGACTATGGCTGCATCTGCACGACCTTACTGGACTTCTCTGCTCGAGATCCCAACACCGTAAAATCGGACAGGCACTCACCACAGTACCACCTTACCTTGTAACATTCCCAATAATATTCCATAACTGGCCTTGTACCATACCAGATCCTCAACCGATATGTCTCCCCTTACATCCATACTGGGTTGCCTTTAGCAAAATACTGGGTGCGTACACATATTCATTACTAGCTTAAACACAAAATCTCTAAATACTCAACGTTAATATTATATTCACATAAATATGGCATATTTACTTTCACATAAAATTCCCTCCCATTTCTCAAACTTTACTTTCTTGCTTGACATTATTATTTCAAATCAAATCAACTTGTTTAAATTTTGTTGAAATAATACAATATATCTAAGTCCCTTACCAAAGATTCACACTGACATTAATTTACATCATCTCTTTCAATTAATTTAATCATAATTTTCAAAATTCAAAGTCTTTATGAATTTATTTTTCTTTACAACTCCTCTTAATTTACATGTTAACAATCCTGTTAAACAAAATAAAATACACAATTTATCCCTATCATCTATTCAAACACAATTACACATGTTTACAAAATATACCATAATATAAACATCATGAATCAGCTGACACCTTCTCTACCTATAGTGAACATTAAAAATTAAAATAAACTTCTTTACTGCAAAGAACAAAATTTTTTTTGTTTTTTCAAAAAAATATTAATTCCAAAAAAACTATTTTGCCAATTTATAAAAATAATTATTCAATCATTTAATTAAATGGATTAACAAAAGAATCTATAAATCAATTGTACGAAACATACTACATCTCTAACACCAGTCATCAGCTGATGTCTCATGGTCAGGTGAATGACCTTACCCTAGATACACTACACAGAATTATACAATGTAAAGTACATAACATATGTTCATAATTCCTAACATAGTACAACATAATAAAACAAACATTCATAAATAATACAAATCTCATTCCATTAAAATAAACATTTAATTTGCTTCTGAATCAAATTACAAACATTTCAATTTTAGGTTTAGTTTTAACTTCTATTAACGCTTTACCCTGTTACATTTTATTATTACATTTACACTATGAATTTCTGCTTAACATTTTCATCCCTAATTAGTTTGGGTGATTTTCCGTCATTCACAATGATTTGATTTATTGAATGGGCACTAAAATATAACCTTACCCCCTTCTTCCTTCTAACAATCACTAACAGATTTACATAGGGTGACACCAATCTCTCAAAATATTTAACTCCACTAAATTCTCTAATTCCACTTAAATCATTTTCCTCTTATTACTAAATACCTGTTACCCTCTTTGTACCTAGGATGTGTGTTCCCTCCCCTCTAATTAGCATACGCAACCTCTTGCCCTTCCATTCCACGGCAATCACTCCCCTAAAACCCTCTACTACCCGCCACAACGCTTTGCGTTGAGGACTCCTTACACCTCCACCCTCACTACAAAATTTCACCACCATCTATTTACTCTCCAATTACATTACTCACTTTCTCTACATATATGCACTCCCTCTGTGTCCCTACTACTACCCTGTATCTGTATTACTTTTATTCCAAAATTGTTATTTTCTCTAACACCCATTAAATGTTAACTCTGCCTGACTCAAATGACTTATTGAAACAATTATCACCCAAACTCCAACTTTTACAACATTTTACATTAATTTAACCATTGAAAACTACATTAGAAAATTCATATCTACCTCGAATTAATTTAATTACCTAATTTAAACCTTTGAAACTCATTTAAAATTTATTATTCAAACATTAAACATTTTATTATTATATATATAAACTTTCACAATATGAACTTACTTTCTTTACACTTTCCCAAACGTTTCGAGGTGATGTTCCTCTTCCTCAGTGGGAGTTAATACTGATTGTCAGTTAACAGAATAACGGTTATGGACTTAGGTGTGTGTGGTGGGGGTTGATGGTGGGAGGGAATTGGCACTGAGGTTCGAATTGTGTGTTTGGATCAGTGTATCGAATAGTGTATGTGATTTATAATGTAATTGTTCATTTAATATGTTGTTTGGTTGTAGTGTGTGATATCTGTATATTTCAAATTGTTCAGCTGTGTTAAGTTTTCTACTTTTAGGTAAGTAGTGTAATATTTCCATGTTGTGTTGTATGTTTGTGTAACTGTGGTTTTCATTTTGTAAATGTGTGGCAAATGTTGAATGTATGTGGGCTTCCCTCACCACAAACTACATATATCAGATACAGATATCACACACTACAACCAAACAACATATTAAATGAACAATTACATTATAAATCACGTACACTATTCGATACACTGATCCAAACACACAATTCGAACCTCAGCGCCAATTCCCTCCCACCATCAACCCCCACCACACACACCTAAGTCCATAACCGTTATTCTGTTAACTGACAATCAGTATTAACTCCCACTGAGGAAGAGGAACATCACCTCGAAACGTTTGGGAAAGTGTAAAGAAAGTAAGTTCATATTGTGAAAGTTTATATATATAATAATATTTTATAAAGTGAACGAAGAGGATGGATCAACAAGATAATTAAACATTTTTCTTTATTTCAATTGCATTATAAACTTCATACTTACATTCCATCACTCAATTGACTAAACACATGATTCCTGTCATAGACACAAAATTATAAACATTCGTTACAACAAGTATAGCATACATAACTCCATGTATCTTCTGAAACATAATAACAAACATATTACTCCACAACTAAACACATTTTACCTTTATTCATGTACTATTTATTCTCAAGTTCAAATCTCATAAAATCATTTAAATTCATTAGCAAAATTTATTTCCACCACATTTAAATCAATTAATTCATCTCCAATTTATTTATTTTTATTCAATCAGTTATTTAAAACACAAGTTATTTTAATTACAATCTTCCAAAACAATTACAATTCATTTATTACAAACTCTCATTATTTATTTAGTCTGCTAAAATATTATTATTATTAAATCAATTTCTACTACATACACACATTATTACATAAAATACACTTTACAACACACAGTTAATCTCACTATAAATTTATTTACAATTTTTTTTTGTCATTATTTTTCTGTTTACCACACCTCATTACCTAATTTAGCCAAGTCATTACCATGAACTAAACTAATAAAATGTTCATTTACTGTTTCTAACCCCCATCATCGTATATGAGTCTTACTTTTACATAACAATTATCATCTTTAACTACACTCCTATCGTTATAATTATTATTGTAATGACCATTATCAATAATTAAATCAGCATATTCTTTGACACCATTATTGCCTATTAATTCATAAAACCCGTCTACCTTGGCAATTTTCGTCCTGTCTCCGTCAGTATTTTTGGTTAACATAAGGTAAGTTATTTTATCATATTCTTCTACTATATCCATCATATTGTAATGGGGCAAAAGGGAGATTTTTATTTTATTTAAAGTCATGTAAATTTATTTTGTATCCGTTTGGCCAGTCCCACATAACAAGGTTGTATTCAAACAAAGAACAGTGGAGTGAAATTTTGAATGGAGGTGTTGTAATGGAATGCGATGTATGTTTTGTAACTCAAGTGGTTCCAAGAATTTGTTACGCACAATGTACGCCCATCTGTCCAAAGTGACGCTACAAAAATGGTGAGACAGAACCACTCCCTCGACAATGTGCTTTTAAGATGCCGGATATTAATTTGAGGCTCCACCTACCACGGCCTCTATGTCGTAGTCGCTTGATATCGTCAACACCTTGGGAACATTAACAACCCATGTTCCCTGTTCAGTGATGAACAATTTGTCACAAGAAGGCTGTGGTTTCTGTCTGCCTCAGAGAGTGGTAGTGGAAAGCGGTGCGTTGTGTGCCAGCTTTAGTCGACGACACTATAGGCCACGCGTGGTCAATACTAACATCGCTCGAGCAAATTTAAGGTCGGCCGGCCAATAAATCATGTGATTTCAAAATAAAACAACAGTGAATCATGTAATAGTGATCCATCAGACGTAATTCATAAACTATAACAGTTAAACTTACTTTCGGAGTGTGTCAAAGAAATCTGAAGTTACCAGTGATGGTGTAACCTCGTGGAGACGGCAATAAAAGGATGAGTACATAATAATAAGACAAAACATTTCAGTTTTAAACAAATTCAACACAGAAAATAATATTGAAAATTTAAATAGAAAGCGCTTAATAATATAAAATGTATAACGAATGAATGAGAGTATGGCAAGCTGGGTTGTTTTCCTATTTTAAATAACTTCACTTCACTGTTTATCTTTATCACTCCCTCCCTATCTCTCACTCTTGGTTTCAAGGTTATTTTAGATGTACATTACAACTATTCTTTAACATTAAGTGCCTTATTTTCTTATTATTATAAGGTCCTTAACAATATACTTTATTTAACAATAATTGTCTTATTTATTTTTTGTGGTTAGTGTACTTTATTTACTACCGTTTTATTCATTATTAGTTACATATTTTCTTTACTTATTTGTGTCTCTTTTCATGGATTCGTCTTCTTAATCTCTGTGAATCTATTATCATCTTTTTCTGTCTTTATCTGGCCAATCTCTGGGGTTAGGTCAAAGTCATTTGTTTGTCAGTCTAGTCTATTCTTTTAATGATTACTTTTGTTTACAATTCTTCCTTCTTTCTTAACTGCATTTTATATTTTTTCTTCATTACTTAGTTATTAAATTATCTTACTTTTTAGCATTTCTATAATACTTATGGATACTTTATATGATCAGATTTCTGCAACGTTATATAATGCCCTTCCACCAAAATTGATCATTTTATAAAATGTGATTCTAAGTTTGATGAAATTATCAATTGTATTGTATCTTCTTCTTCTTAAAATCTACTGCTTCTTGTTCATATTCATGTTCAATTCTGCATCTTTTACTTCCTTTCTTCTGAGTCTTTTCTTCATTATTTTCTCCTATTACGCTCTGGCTTATTGATTTTTTATTATATCTCTTATTTTCCTATATAATGTGGTAAGTTGATCTTACATAATTTTTGAATTTTGGTAGTTTCTTTCTTTTTTCTTCTCCATTGGTTTGCATGGTTGGTAATTCGAAAATCAGTCCCATTTCTCGGTGTGTGGTATCTAGTTTACCCATGGTCCATGATTACATGAGTTACCCCCGTTGTTCGGACTGCTGTCGTTTTCAGAATGATTTCTGTTCTTGTCCACTTTCTTGCTACTATCTTGTATTTAAATGTTTCTGTTGTAAAATTTTCACTTGTTTCCAGTACTACCTCAATCATTTCATTATTTTGTTGGTACAACAAGTAGGTCAATGGTATATCCATCATCGATGCTCTCATTGATATTGGATTATGCATGTCTATTAAGTTTCTTCTCCTTCTTATTTTGTTACACACTGTTTTGTAGTGATTCCTTTCTAAAGTTTCTATTAAGTTCCTTCTGTTATTTTTAAAATTCATTATTTCATTCTGGTTGGTAATTGGTAGATTAAACATCTCAAGTAGTCCATTCTTCATCATCTCCACTTCTTCTTTTTTGTATTGATTATTTTTCTTTGATGCATCTGTCTCACTTTCTTCATCTTCTTATTTATTTGGTACTTCATTTCCTTATCTTCTTTTTTCTGATTCAAATGTTCAATGTTTTTACCTTTTGGTATCTCTTCTGTTGTCTTCTCACCATCCTTTTTAAGAAAATCGTATAAATCCGTTTTATTTTCCTTCATTTGTCTGAGATCCTCATTAAATCTACGCCAACCCTCCTTAGTCATTCCTTCCAGAGCCCTTCTGAACTCGTTCATAAATTCCGTATTTATGATTTGTTTTGTCATTTTCTTCTGTTGCTTCACTTCCACGTCTTTGACTATTTCTTCTTCTCTTTGAATATTTGATTGTTCCAAGTTTTTATCATTTGGTATTTCTTTGAACTCTTCTATTAATAATCTATTATGTTCTTTCCTCCAATTACAAGTATCTTCTCTGGATAGTTCAAACATAACCGTTATCCATTCCTTTAATTCTGCATTTTCAGTTCGTATCGGTTTCTTTGGTTGTTTTATTAATTGTCTCATTTGTTCATACTCCTCCTGTGTATATTCCTCTGTCACTGGTGCGTATACTCCCGTTCTTTCGTTTTCCATTTGTTTAAGATTATCCTCACATCTCTCCCAATCATCTTCAGTCATTCCTTCCACCTTGTTACCGTTATTTTCTTGGGCTGTCCCGATAGTCTCTTCTTTATCGCACCTGGCGTATATCTCCCACATTTCATTATAAATATCTCTTAATGTCATTTTGTCATTCGATGTTCCCGCTACATTCGCGCGACTCATCTATGCTCGCTTGTGATCAGTGGTATTTTTCTTGATGTACTCCATCTCCTTGCTGAATTTTTTCAATAATCTTGTTATCCATTCCGCGTAGCTTAATTGTCTCTGTTGTTCGGGCATTTTCGTTTGTTTTTTTTTTAATTTCCTCATGGTTTCTGTTCTGTTTATTCTCAGATAGTAAAACTCTCTGGTTCTCTTTATTTCCAATTTTTTCATTGATATCTTCAGAAGTACTCTCTAGTGTTGCATTCAATTGTTTGGAACCACTATCTAAGGTTTCATTAAGTTGATCTACTTTGTAATTTGTTTCTTCCCTTCCTCCTTCCTTAATACTCTTTTCTATTGGAATACTTGATTGTTTCATATTTTCATTATTTGGTCCTTCTTCTATCTCGATTTTACTATCATTTTCTATTTCTTCCTTTATTACTTCCATCCTTTTGCGTCCTGATTGTTTACTGAATAATTCTGTATTTCGTTTGATCCTTTCCCGCCGTTTTCTTATTTCCTGCGGGGTTTCTCTTCATGTTTCCCTCTTGTACATCTTTTATCCTTTCGTAATCGCCACTAGAATGTCGTACTTCCTTTTCTTCTAGCCTCACCAGTTGGTCGCCAATTCTATAATACGGCTCTTTGTATCTCCCGTGTTCTGCTAAGATGTAAAAGTGTAATGTGTGTACTCTCAAGTCTTACCAATCCGTCGTCGCTCTGGAACGTAACTCATTCAAACTGCGTCCGTCGCGAACGTACGAATAACCAGTATTGACTTCCTTACCTGTCCTATGTTGTATTTTTTAACTCCCGAAAGGCGCCAAATTGTTTTTTATAAAACAATTAAAATTTTCGCAGTAAAGATTGTCTCCTAGATACTGTAAAGAATAATTTGAATTGCCTCGCTGACTGGCGGGAACTCGGCTTTCGCTCGTTGTTGGGACGTGTTGCCAACATAAAATTTGCGTAAAGATATCTACTCTCCGCTAATGCACATAACATACATAATACTATTCAAATAAATACAAGACAGTTAGTAAAGGTTCGTACTGATTTAATTTGTTCAATAATTCATTAATTTTTTATTAATAATCGCACAATAAAAGTTATTATAACAAAGTTTATGCCTCGGCCGTAAATTCGTTTTCACTCAGCGGATAGCAAAGGTGGCAGCGCTCCAGGCTTATAAAGCTGTAATGATTATTGTTTCTTATTTATACAATTTATTCTGCCAGTGAATTCTTTTGAGTATGAAAAAAGTTTATAACAAGATGTTTAAACAAAGTACACCACTTTACAATTGTGGTACTTAAATACTAATAAGGTTTATATGAAAACTCAACTTTATTGTATTAAAGGTGTGTGTCGGTTTTATCAGTTTGACATAGGTTATTTTTCCTATACATACAGTGTTATTAAATCTGAATCATAAATCCTTGAAAGAAATTAGTGTTTAAAATTTAGAGTGAGAGTTATTTATTCAGAAAATGGTTAATCAGTTTGGTTCGTAATTAGTTATAATTTATTTTATACTTAACAACATCATGTTGTTCGTATTATGAATCGTCAAGTTTCTTCACCAATGAATTATTTCCTTCGATTAGTTCCAATGATATGGATGCTGTCTACTTCTGACGTCTGTTTCTTAATTCATCCAGTTTTTATTTAAATGTAGTTTTAATATTCGAAATTGTCCCTTCATGTGTTACAGGAACTATGGTGGACATCAGTTAATCAATTGGGTTTCATTTTAGTTTGATTTTCTTCGTTATTCTTCCTTCAAATGGTCATCATCAGTATAGCGTCTGTTCCTCTGGGTAGTTAATAACGGAACTCCCTTTTCATAACGGTCAAAATTATAACGTGTTCTAGTCATGGTAACTGACTTAACTCTGATTGGTTAAGTATATTTGAAACTATTGTTATCAATCCTGGGTTTTTGTTCAAAATGAATAAATATTTTAAAATTACTATATTTACTTGGGGATAATTTCAATGGTTGAAATATTAACATAGATGTTCCTATTTTCTTTCAAAGATTAGATTGATATCTCACAAGACTGGTCTAAGCCATGTATTAATACTTTTGTACAAAATTTATAATACTCTGTTAATACATAATTTACTTATTTCTATGGTTTAATATAATTCTGACATGTTATTTTTGTTAGTTGTTGGTAATTACATAATTTATACACACCGATACCAATCTGCGAGCTTGACCTTGACGACAGCTGGCAAGGACAACAGCTAATAGTCAACTTAAAAATATCGTGCCGTTACTCAATAGGTGACTATTTGCATTACTTTATACCAGATCATATTTTAATAGTTTGCGCTCATTTATAACAAATCTTTGGTATACTTAAATTTATACATTTTCTGAGTAGTAGTTGAATACTAAAGCTGTAAATTATTAATATAATTGTAAATTTCTTCAAAGAGGCATCGAATAAGTACGCGAGCGAAAGCATTTATTCATCCAGCGGAGAATGTTTTTTCCAAAGCGATGACCTATACTTTTTCTTGCTTAACCGTTTTCTGAAAGTCCAAGTAAAATTTTAAGATCACAATCCGAGAAAGTGTTGAGGAAAGGTTTTCAGATATGAAGGATGTAAGCAGAGCGTAGCGGAGCATTAACAGAAAAGACGGGAGCTGTGTTGTGCTTATGTATACATGGTGTGGTGGGGTTTGTCAGCTTGTATGTTATAATATTAAACACACACACACACACACACATTGTTTTCTTATACGCCTATTTCGTTGAATCAGTATTGTTTAAAATCGTAAAACAAAATTTATAGTTTATAAACAACGTTGACTATACTGAACAAGTATGAGTCAACGAAATATCCGTTGAAAAAATAAAATAAAATAAATACGAAAAAATTCGTATAGTTTTTTCGTTGTTTAATATTTCAAAGATCAAAATACTCCGATATGAAAACATGAGAGGTCTCTCTCTCTCTCTCTCTCTCTCTCTCTCTCTCTCTCTCTCTCTCTCTCTCTCTCTCTCTCTCTCTCTCTCTCTCTCTCTCTCTCTCACACACACACACACACACACACACACACGGGCGCACGCGTGCGGACGCAACACATAATTCAAAGAATAGGCCAATCTATTGCATGCTGAAAATGTAAAACACGTTTTGAAATAAAGTAAATACAAACTAATGTCCTAAACATCGTAAATATAACTTACCATAATGTCCAGGACACTCGGGACTTTGTTTTTATGAGCTTCTGTTGTTTCCAACAAACACTCGATTTCCTTGTGCTATTTTTCGTAAAAAATGCATTAAAGTAAACAATGCATACAAGTTATTTACATATAACGATGTCTAAATACACGTTTGTCATAAGAGTTTCAGGGTAAATTAATACAGTAAATAAAATTGGAAACATAATAGACGCACTACTAAAACGCACTATCTAAATTATTACGACTGATGTCTACTGAACTTCCTTTCAGTCAGAAAACATTTCGATACCGCACATATCTGCGTCGGAATCTGTTTCCGGCTCACAATCACTGTCACTCTCACTATCTAATGAAATCACAAACCTATCGGTTTCTTCGTCAATAATTATGTCTCTTTCACAGTATTCCCTCTCTAATCTTTTAACTCTATCACACAGAGGTTTCCAGTCATCTTCGGACAGTTCAGCAAATTTTCGTTCACACAAGGCAATTACATCATTCATTTTAAATGTAGTATTGTGTTTTGCAACATGCCCTTTCACGATAGACCATATCATCTCGATCGGGTTTAAATCGGAATGATATGGCGGAAGTCGCAGTGTCGTATGACCATGTGCTTTCAGTAGCTCGTCAACTACGTACGTTTTCTTGTTACTCTGGTGTTTTTTTATAAGCGTTAAAAGTTCAGGCTTCAACATATTTGTCGAAAATGTGACACTGTTATCCTCTAACCATTTTATCATATCCTCCTTTTTGGAATTCGAGGTGGGTGCCTTATGTATCTCCACATTGTGATAGGCTGCATTATCCATTACAACAACACATTCAGGAGGTAGGTTGGGAAGAAGTTTCTCTTGCAACCATTTTATGTAATTGTCTTTATTCATTTGGTCATGGTAATCGCCACTCTTTCTTCCAGCCTTCCACATTAAAAGACAATTCGGTATGCAACCCATTTCGCCTCCAGCGTTGATAATTATCAGCCTTTTGCCTTTAGATACTGGCCGGTGTATACATTTTGCACTGTCGTCTCTCCACGATTTAGATGACACATGACTAGAGAGAATATATGACTTGTCCACATAAACAATTGGTCTTTTCTCTTCCCTGTGCTTAATGAGACATTTTAAATAGTGAATACGCTTTTGGCGTCACTCTTTTCAATAAGAACTTTCCTATTACTTGGGGTAGATTTCCACTTAAAACCTAGCGATTTCAAAATAACTCTTAAACTACGGTTGCTACCTTTAAAATTAATCTTGTCTTCAAGTTTTTTCCTAATTATATCTGCGGTTGGAAGTTTCCGTTCAGCCACACACACTTCATGAATGGTTCTACGAACAACGCATTTATCAAAATCGTCGATACCAGTAACGGGTTTGTCCCTTTTATATTTCTTTGGAGTCGAAAATGAACATGTTGGACTACCATCCTCACACATTTTCTTGGCTTCTTGCAATATTGTCTGAACTACCGTCCTTGAAACTCCACATGCGGCTGCTGTTCTCTCTTGGCATTTTTGAATGGGTACAATAAAGCCGTCGTTATATTTTCCAGTTTTCATTATTGCTTGTGCTTCTTTTTTCATGAAATCATAAACGTTTTTTATTATTTCCCTGCTCTGACTATGTAGTTTCTTGCCTTTTAATTTTGATACAAAGTCTGACATATTTGCCAAAATTGCGAAGCACAAACACAAAAAATATAATACACAATTGAAGATTCACTACACTAACAACACGCACCAACGAGTATAAACAAAGTGGTACAACACAGTTTACGCAATACACTTCGAGGCGTAGCCGTACACTGAAGTAAAAAAAATCCAATCATTTGCAAGCCGTTGACAGCGGATGTTTTCAGTTCCAACTGCTTACAACCCGTCCTTCCTCATCCCGCCTGTCGGAACTGTCGTCAAGGTCAAGCTCGCAGATTGGTACCGGTGTGTATACCTCCAGGCTTGGGCACTAGGAACGCTGGACTGGCATAACTGGAACTGGAAGGTTCAATCACCCCTTGGTCTAATAATTCTTGAACCTTCTCCCTCAAGATGTTCATCTTTGGAGGGGCAAATTTATAAGGGTGGGAGCACACCACCTTGGAGTCCGTTAGGCGGATCTTATACTCCAAGAGATGTGTGAGCCCAAGAACCGGAGTTAACACAGTGGGGAACTGCTCACACAACTGATCTAATGCGGACCGCTGGGACTGGAAGAGGTGGTCTCTAGATGTGTCGGGGCACTCAACCTCTAGGATATCTTTCCTTGTCCCCTGATATCCAAGGAAAGGGATTACAACTCCCCGATTAAATTTAAAATAACATTGGTGCTCTTTGATGTCAATTACGAGACCACTTTTACCGATGAAGTCGGCACCAATAATGCAGGAGAAAGCAGAAATCTCCACACCCAAGAAAATCCCTCAATCTTAAATTTAAAGGAAACTACCCAGGAAATGGGCAGAATTTCCTGGGATGCCGTCCAGCACACCACGGAAGACTGTTCCGACCTTTTAATCAAACCCTGTCTTTCAAGGTCCTCGCACACTCTGGATGAAATGATTTATCTTGCTGATCCGGAGTCAACTAATGCTCTGAGTTGACTCCTTTTCAACTCCAACAGCAAGAAGGGGCATACAGAAGTGGGCTTAGAGAGGGTTTGGAGGACCTTGATGCCCGAAGAACTGGGACCTACAAATGGCCTTGTAACCCGTATTATTTTATTTGTGTTTTATAAATTTTTTTTTATTTTATTTTTTATTTTTTTGTTTAAATGTTACTCGATATTTATGACTAGGCAGAAGGCCTAGAAGGAAGCATAAAGTGTGCTGGGTCCAGGGAGATAGGACTCGCAATTAAAACTCTCTGTTAACAAGTAATATGACAACCTTTTATTGCATTATGTCATCAACATATACATATTATTCATTATTCCAACACATAATTCAACAACACATAATATAACATACATACATATACATCACAGAATCAGACAAATTACAATTATAAAGCCTGGTGGACAGCCTGTATCATTTTATCACAACCCCATTTAGAAATTTCACAAGCCTGTTTAGTTTTATAAAAAAAATACATTCATAAATTGAAAGAAAATCTGGATTGGCCCATAATAGCGAGAAAATACAATTACAAATTTAAAGTGTCAGTACAGCCTGTATAGTTTTATAAAAAGTACATTTATAAATTTCAAGAGAATTTGGATTGGCCCATAATAGTGAAAAAATACAATTACAAACTTAAAGTGCCAGTACAGCCTGTATAGTTTTATAAAAAGTACATTTATAAATTTAAATAGAATTTGAATTGGCCCATAATAGCGAGAAAATACAATTACAAATTTAAAGTGTCAGTACAGCCTGTATAGTTTTATAAAAAAGTACATTTATAAATTAAAAAAAAATTTGGATTGGCCCGCCGCTGACATGTTCCACACAACATCCGGAAAATCCATAAACCAATACAAAAAATTTAGAAAAACTTCCAAGGCCGGACAAGGTAGAAGAAAGCTGGACAAGAGTCAGACCCGATAGAAAGTAACATGTCCGGGAGCTTGCATGGATTTGCACCAACAGGTGACTACCCCCGATTCGGTAATTTTAAGAAAGTAACCCAGCCTGATTGCAGAATTAAAAAAACTCCCAGCCCTTTTATGAAAAACGAACGTAGTTAAGTGCAAAATGAAACCCCGTGATAAAAATAGAAGCCAGACCAGCCGGTCCAGCTCAACATGTACAAACAGCACCCACATACTTAATTAAAGAAAACATCCGTCCCCCACAAACTTTTACAAACCCATTATAGAGCATAAATTTTTACAAAAAAGCATAAAAATTAATGTGCGCAAGACACATGCAGCGAGCGGGCCTACAATTGTTCTCGAAACTAAGTTTATTATCAAACCATGGTTACATGAAAAATTGTCCAGCCGGGCACGCACTCAGTTAAAACAGTTTAATGGTGAAGAAAGTCAATTTAAGTGGATGTTAAATGCACGGTACAAGTTCTTCTCTCTAGAGGCCCAATTATGTAAGAATTGGTTAAATATCACCTTATTTGGTCCAAATGGTTCCCAGGTGGTTACAGTGGCATGCTTTACAGTGGTTTCTCCTCCAGCAGCTGAGGAACGAGAGTCTAAGTGTTTTCAGGTCATGGTGGAAGCTGGAATCACCACCAAGCTGGAGTCAGGTCTCCGACTACATCGAGAAACCGGAGGTCTATGAGCGTTTACTTAAGTATGATAGGATAGAAATACCACAATTTATCGAAACTCTGTGCTGCCGGAAGAGAAGCTGTGCACGCTTTTGTAGTAGGCCGCAGACTGAACCAAGCTTGCCGTTCGCGAGCCTCATTAGAGAACCTAACCATTTTCACCAACAGATCGTGCAGGCATACAGTGAGGCAAAAACACGGTAATGCAGTACCTAAACACGGTGACGCCGGAACCCGACGCTGCTGACAACGTGAAATCATGCATACGCGAATTTATATTAGTAAATATTTTCTCTTTTACAGACGCCCGGCTTCTTTAAAACCGCGGCACATCCCCACCCCAAAAAGGCAACATGGTTGCCAACCACTTGAAATTGGGTACCCTGCATAGTACCCCCCAGTCTTCTAGACCACAAGCTTCTACGGTGAATCTCAAGAAAATTGCACTTAGGAGAACAGAGGCTCAGAAGGAAAACGAAAGAGATGGAAAGAAGAAGTGTAGTGGGTATACTTGTGTGCCTGTAAGTATACTTGTATAAGTGTGCGGGCACTGCACGCTGACTTGATCAGGGCCAGCATACAGCAAGAAGGGACAGAAGAAGAAAAGAAGAAACAGAAGTTCGGGAGCTCCCTGAGCTCTGACCTCCTAAGGCCTCCCAACTTACGTTTTGAGACACAGAAAACTTACCAACTTTAACAGGGCGTCATGCCCAATAGCTACGGGGGTGAGCTAACCAAACAAAGAACAACTCCACACTATCAAGCTATCATACACTCTCAAGACAGGGGGAACATGATGGCCTCCATGAGACTATAATCTAAGGGTATGCCAAACGTATCGAGTGGACGAAGTTCACAGCCGACCTCGTCAACTCGGCACGCTTCACTCCACTCTCTGTCTCCCCCTTTTTGATATTTTTTCCTTTTCTAATTTTTTTTGAATTTTTTTTTATATTTTATGTTTTTGTAAGGGGAGGGTTAGGAAAATCGGGAAGATGAAAAGGGCAAGGATCATTGAAAGGTCAAGCTAGGACTAAAGGTAAGGACATGGCTCCCTCCAGAAATAGGGATGAATGGAGAAAACCAAGGCTCGCGCAGGCAGGGGCGCGTCCCTGAAGTAGACGAACACCACTGGGACTGTGGGGAACATCTACCCGCTACCCGTCTCTCTCTCACTTCAAGGCACCCTATTAACGCACTCTACTCCCTGGATGATAACCACCTCCACACACCCGGAGACCATCAGAATTCCCCCCTTCCCATAACAGCCTGTCTATCCCCTGCGACAGAGCTTCAGTTTAGAGATATGGGTAGTTATCTTTTCCGAATCGTTCCCCGGTTCCCCCAACCTAGCCGTTACCGGCAATGCGAAACCCAGGATGCGATATGGCCCCGACCAGCGATAACACAATTTTGCGGCTCTCTTGTTCGCAGCTGAGCTGATCGGGTGGCTTTGGCAGTAGACCCAGTCCCCTGGCTGGAAGGGGTTAGGAATTCGCCCCCGATTATATCGACGACGGACACGCTCGTGCGCTCGCAGCAAATTCTTCCGAGCCTCCTTCCACCTCTCTGCTGTTCCACTATCCGACTCCCGTGGCAGAAGATCATCAATGTTCCACAAGTTAGTCAGCGGGAGTGAGGGCGAGAATCCAAACATAATTTCGAAGGGAACGGCCTGGTGACTGTCATGTATTGCCGTATTGAAGGCTAGCTGTAACCACTTACGATTCTGGTCCCAGGTGTTCTGTTGCTCCGCATGATAAGCAATAAGCGCGGACCTGAGATTCCTGTTGAATCTCTCCGTGTGGGACGGCTGTGGGTAATAAGGGGAAGTGGTTACATGCTTGATTCCACTGGGAAAATACATTCGCCGGAACTCACCCGAAATAAACTGCGGACCATTGTCCGAGACAATGATGGTCGGAAGACCGAAATGGTGAAAGACATGATTCTGAAGCGCGAGAACGGTCAAACGAGTCGTTGCCTGCCGTAAGGGCAATAGCCAGGCAAACTTTGAAAAAGCATCCACACATACAAGTAGGTAAGCATTACCAGACTTGCTACGGGGAAAAGGTCCCACGTAGTCGATGAATAGCTTCTCCATCGGTCTGCTCGCCACATCAGATGACAACAAACCTAACTTGGTGTTCTGGGCAGGCTTACTCAAGCCACAGAGATGACAATTCTTCACACGAGTCGCAATATCCCTATCCATGCCCTTCCAGATGAAATGTCGCCTAACACTGGAAATGATCTTCGAAATTCCCTTATGACCACGTACCGGGGAATCATGATAGTAACCGAAGACCATGGGCACGAGTTTGCTAGGCAGCACTACCTTCGGGGCACGTCCTTTCTTTTCTCTACAACACAGGATGCCCTTGGACAAGAAGTAAGGGGCCTTTACGTTACCCTCTTTGAAAGTTTGGATGATCGGACCCAGCTCTTCATCCTCTAACTGATGGGGTAACACATCAGTGAAGGCTAATGGAAAATCTAGTAGAACTGCACAGGGTTGCTCAGATTGGGCTTCACTGGGCTTGGAAAACATGCGTGGCAAAGCATCTGAAACCACATTTTGAGTTCCCCGGATGTGTTGCACCTTGAATTTGAAGGATGAGATCTTGACCACCCATCTACCAATTTTACCCAGTTGCCAGGGATGAGCAAGAAGCCAAGAGAGAGCCTGATTGTCGGTCTCGAGCAGGAACTCAGCATTTTCCAGAAAATGCCTGAATTTGTGTAGAGCGTACAGTACTGCTAAACACTCTAGCTCATGCACCGAAGATTTTCTTTCCTGCTGGGTCAAAGTTCTAGAAATAAAAGCCACAGTCTGCCTAGCACCGTCAACGACCTGGGATAGAACCGCCCCGAGCGCCACCGAACTAGCGTCCGTCTGAAGAATAAAAGGTTTAGAAAAATCGGGCATCCGTAACACCGGTGGGGAGATGATGCCTTCCTTCAGGGTGTCGAAAGCCTTCTGTTGGCTCTCACCCCATGTGAATTTAGCTCCTTTTTTCCTCAGCTCATTCAAGGGTGCAACGATTTCCACAGCATTAGGAATGAATCTGCGATAGAAATTGACCATTCCCACAAATCTAGCTATCCCCTTTGCAGAGGGGGAAAGTCACGGATGCCTTGGGTCCTCTCGGGGTCGACAGTAACACCCCGGTGTGAAACTAGATGCCCCAAGAAAGAAATGCTTTCCTGGGCAAAACGAACCTTCTCCGGATTGACAGTGAGGCCAGAACTTCTCAAACGACACATCACCTCTCGCAGATGACACAGGTGTTCCTCGAATATCTTACTATAGACCAGCAAATCGTCCAAGTAGTTGAACACGAACTTGAATTTTACATCGTGAAAAACGGTGTCCAGTAGACGAGTGAGTGTTTGGGCCCCCACAGCCAAGCCCATGGGAACCCTAGTATATTGATAGAGATTCCACGGCACACAACATGCCGTGTACGGTCTACTCTCCTTTGCCAAGGGAATCTGGTGATAAGCGGTGTTAAGATCAATGACCGTGAAATACCTGGCCCCACTGAACCAATCGAAGGCCGAATGTAGATCCGGGAGGGGAACGGAATCCACCTCAATATTGGCTTTTAACTTTCGATAATCTATCACCATCCGATGTTTACCTCCAGGCTTGGGCACTAGGAACGCTGGACTGGCATAACTGGAACTGGAAGGTTCAATCACCCCTTGGTCTAATAATTCTTGAACCTTCTCCCTCAAGATGTTCATCTTTGGAGGGGCAAATTTATAAGGGTGGCAGCGCACCACCTTGGAGTCCATTAGGCGGATCTTATACTCCAAGAGATGTGTGAGCCCAAGGACCGGAGTTAACACAGTGGGGAACTGCTTACACAACTGATCTAATGCGGACCGCTGGGACTAGAAGAGGTGGTCTCTAGATGTGTCGGGGCACTCAACCTCTAGGATATCTTCCCTAGTCCCCTGATATCCAAGGAAAGGGATTACAACGCCCCGATGAAATTTAAAATAACATTGGTGCTCTTTGATGTCAATTACGAGACCACTTTTACCGATGAAGTCGGCACCAATAATGCAGGAGAAAGCAGAAAGCTCCACACCCAAGAAAATCCCTCAATCTTAAATTTAAAGGAAACTACCCAGGAAATGGGCAGAATTTCCTGGGATGCCGTCCAGCACACTACGGAAGACTGTTCCGACCTTTTAATCAAACCCTGTCTTTCAAGGTCCTCGCACACTCTGGATGAAATGATTGATCTTGCTGATCCGGAGTCAACTAATGCTCTGAATTGACTCCTTTTCAACTCCAACAGCAAGAAGGGGCATACAGAAGTGGGCTTAGAGAGTACAACACAGTTTACGCAATACACTTCGAGGCGTAGCCGTACACTGAAGTAAAAAAAATCCAATCATTTGCAAGCCGTTGACAGTGGATGTTTTCAGTTCCAACTGCTTACAACCCGTCCTTCCTCATCCCGCCTGTCGGAACTGTCGTCAAGGTCAAGCTCGCAGATTGGTACCGGTGTGTATACCTTGTTTTGTTATTTAAATATAGTTTTCAGTTGTTTACAATTGGTTTTCTGTATTTATACAGCAATGTCATTTATAGGCCTAAATTGTCACATCTTATAATTTCTTATTTTGTTCTATTTAAACATTATTTATTGAGCATATCTTGTTTGCTTAACTTTTTTTTGTGTTTCTTGTCTTTTGAATTATTTTGGAACTGTTTTACAATCTATTGATGTTATTATACTTTCACAAAATTATTTCTTATCTGATACTTTGCCTTCAATTTACATTATATTTATTATTTTGCTGCTTTGTTAAATTTATGCCATTACTAATTTGTATACCTATTCCCATTTCTCACACACCTCTTCAGCACTTAAATCTATTAATAAAACATAACATATAACTAACTCCATGGTCTGTATATGGTTCAGCCATGTTTCTTTTCAATGAAAATTATAATTATTATATTGCCTGTTATTACTTATAAAGGTACTGCTACTACTCTCTTTATAACTTCCTTACTTATATAAAACATACTAACATATTACTGTAAAATTATTTCTTCTTGGATATACTCCCTTAAACACTAAGCCAATAACTTAACTTTCTTTAAATTAAAAATTAACAATTTTGGTGAGTGTTATACCCACACCGTCTGTCTCTTCTATAAAAATAATCACCCTGGTGATTCTTATACTGATATCATATTCTATTCTATACTTTACACTCACAATTATTCTGTGTCTTACAGTCTAATACACTTAATTGTTCATTCATCATGTGATTATGTTTTGGGTTTGTCACACTTGTTTATTATTCCTTTTTCTTAATATTACATGTTGTTTATTTTAATACACTTATCACTTCACTGTTTATCTTTATCACTCCCTACCTATCTCTCACTCTTGGTTTCAAGGTTATTTTAGATGTACATTACAACTATTCTTTAACATTAGGTGCCTTATTTTCTTATTATTATAAGGTCCGTAACAATATACTTTATTTAACAATAATTGTCTTATTTATTTTTTGTGGTTAGTGTACTTTATTTACTACCGTTTTATTCATTATTAGTTACATATTTTCTTTACTTATTTGTGTCTCTTTTCATGGATTCGTCTTCTTAATCTCTGTGAATCTATTCTCGTCTTTTTCGGTCTTTATCTGGCCAGTCTCTGGGGTTAGGTCAAAGTCATTTGTTTGTCAGTCTAGTCTATTCTTTTAATGATTACTTTTGTTTACAATTCTTCCTTCTTCTTTCCTAACTGCATTTTATATTTTTTCTTCATTACTTAGTTATTAAATTATCTTACTTTTTAGCATTTCTATAATACTTATGGATACTTTATATGATCAGATTTCTGCAACGTTATAATATATTACATTTATATTTATAAATAAATTTACCTCAAGATATACCTTTTTTTCCTTATTAGGAACATGTTTCGGGTACCATCTTGTACCCATCCTCGATATGGTACCCGAAACATGTTCCTAATAAGGAAAAAAAAAAGGTATATCTTGAGGTAAATTTATTTATAAATATTAAATGTATTATATACATCAAGAAACGGACTGTAGCAGAAAGTGATTGTGTATATATATATACACAAATACTAAATTCATTATAAATACTAAATTTAATATATATATATATATATATATTATAACGATTCATTATAGCGTCCTATCAGAGCGTTATATAAAAGCTATAGACAGTACGATCGTAACGCCATAAGATAGAGAGAGAGTGTATAATCGCAGCCATCTCACTCTAACCACGTCACCGCTACAGTAGAATCCAGTTCAAACAGGTAATTTTACTCAAAGCGAATTCTCAGTTCAACATGCGATAACTTCAAAAGTTATAAATATACGGCAATTCTGAAAACAGCATTGTATTCAGCAAGAAAAGCTATAAGTAGCCGCAAGCTCAGTTAATATAATTAACAAATAAAGAAGAAGTTATATGGATGACGCACGCCAACAGGAATAACGAGAGAATTATGCTACGTAGGAATAAGGTGTTTACACACACACACACACAGATAAAGACCTAAGCAACAATATTCTGTGGTCAGATCTTCGGAAACACATTTGCAAATACCTGTAATCAATCGATTTGCAAATACAGGAAGTACGATTTTGACAAGAATTTCTCTGCCGTTTGAAACCTGTCAAGTGTGTTTGACCGACTTGTTCGAGATTGTCCAAACTGGAAAACGCATGATTTATTTGTACAACCAATCAGCAGCCCGTAAAAAAAAGAGACGCCAGCTCAAAGCGAGGGGTAGCATCACTCTTCGTTCGGTACTTAAACACACTAGACGTGTATAATTCACTTACAGAAATTTTTAAATTACACAACAGTGCAAATTTAAGTTCTAAATCGAGAAGTAGTCCGCAGTGTAGATGAATTAACAACATTCAATAACACTAGCTGCGTAAAACAACCGTTAATTAATTAATTAATTAATCAATCAGCCATGAAGGCCTGTGCTACAGAAGGCTACAGCATCTGTAATTGCCAGGGCATCTTCAACAGCATTGATCAATCCATTCTTCTGTGCAACACCATCGAAAGGAGGACCTCTACAGATTCCTATCTTCGGTCAACGCATCAAACAGTAAGAAATAGATTCATTGATCAATGATATAAGCGCTAAACAAATAATAAAACAATAAACAATTTTAAAAAGACACTAAGAAAAGCACACTTTGTATTTTAACTATAAGATTAGCTCTAATATAGTATAAGAGTGTTGAATGGAAAGTGGTGTGTAGTATTGGACGTGCAAATTATTGCAGACCTGTTCTTTAGCACTGGTTTGGGAGATGGCAATCTCTTAATCAAACCAGATAAGAGCTATAGGTCGTTTGAGCGTCTTAATCATTACTTTTCACACTCACTCAATAAATATAAGTGTTAGGGTAGAATTAAGTCCTACTATTAAAAATTTAAAGTTTAAAAATCATTGATTAAACATTAAATATAATAATCAAGCAAATCTTAAAGTGTTATTTGTAACGATTCCCCTTGAAAACCACAATCACTGAACGAATCCTGAGAAAAGAGTGTCTCCATGCGCTGAGCTAAGCTGAAACTGTGTCATTTGTATCTGGGATTTGTTTGGCACCCAGGTAAAGTAATATCACGGGTAAGTAACTTTTTATCTAACATCACAATATTAAATAATTGTGTTAGACGAAAAGGAGCGTTGTAAAGATATGGCGCCCAACGTGGGGCCCGATTAAACACAAAATTATATAAATAAAGTTATATAATTTGGCGTTGCTTTTACCCGAGTGATTAGTTAAATTGTAATATTAATAAATTAAAAGAAAGTGGAATTCAAGGTTACAAATAACAGTAAAATAATTGTTAAATTTATTTGTTAATAATAAATAATAAACATGGCTAAATCATCAGCAGTAGATATGGCAGCAATTGAGCAAATGTTTAAACAGTTAACCACTAAAATGGATGAAACAAAGGGTCAATTGTCTGGTGAAATAAAAGATACTAATAGTAAAATTGAAAGTACAAATAGTCAAATAAATAATAAAATTGGAAAAATAGAAAGTAAAATTGATGAAAATAATAAAAGTTTAGAAGAAAGTAATCAAAAATTAATAACTGATGTTAATAATAAAATTGAGCAAACTAATAAATATTTGTCCAGTGAAATGAAACAAATAAATGAAAATTTGTCTAGCCAAATAGAACAAAGTAGTAAAGAGGCTACATTTAAAATAGACGAAGAAATAGGAAATTTAGCTATGAACTTAGCTGGTAAAATAGATGACAGTAATAATAGATTTGATAAGCATACCGAAGAGGTTAAAACTACATTAGAAGAGTTTAGAAAACAAGTAAACACTAATTTTCGCCGTCAAGACGAAAAGCTAAATAAATTTAGAAATGAATTACTTGAAAGGTTAGAACAGAAAGTAACCCTCATTAATCAACAATTCAGTGAAGTAACAGCTGAACTAAAAACACAAACACTTCTAAATAAAGAAGAAATCCAGACCACTACGGAAGAGTGTACCCAACTGGGTGTAAATATTAATGAAGTTAAGAAACAGGCAGAGAGTAAGGCTAACAAAGACGAAGTACACCAAAAGGGTGGAACAACAGTTAAAGGTAATGCGGGATGATCTGACTAAAGCAATGAAGTCACAGCAAACCAAAGTAGTGAGGTGTGGCGGCTATAAGGAAGAACCGGAAAACCTTGCATTTTCAGGAAACCCACACGAGAATCCTGTGGAGTTCCTAAAGCTGTTTGAAGCGTATGTAACTCGTGTAAATCCACTGATGGACGACGAGGATAAGAAGGACATGTTAGGCCGATTTCTCAAGAATTGGGCAGGTACATGGTGGAAAGTCATCTCAGACAAGAGTCCAAACCTACTCAGACTTCAGAGAAAAATTTCTAGCTCAGTACTGGAATGTTCAAATACAAAGAAGGGTACAAGATCATTTAGAATTTGGTAAGTATCACCCGTCAATGAATATGACAACTACCAATTATGTGCTTAATGTAATGGCGCAAGTTAAACATCTAACACCACCAATAGAAGAGAGAGACCTAGTATATAAGCTAGCGTGTCATTTCTCAGAACGCACTAGAGTAGTAACCACAACTAGAGGAGTGGATACTTTAGAAAAGTTCATTATGGTTGTAGATGAGTGTCTAGTTTTAGAGAGGGACCTACAGCGGGTAAGTAATCAGCTGAGTAACTACTCTAGAGGCGATCAGCAAGAACCAACATTCTACTCAAATAAGAGGAGAGATAATGAACGTATGAAAGAAAAAAGGTTTACCCCATATCCGGGTAACAAACCACAAAATAGACAGGAAGTGGAGGATAAAGGTAGAAGTAGAAGTGTAGAAAATAAACCTAATAAAGGATATAAAGTGTGTAAAACAACTATAACCTCTACCGAGCAGCAACCGTCGACTAGTAAAATGAATACGGGAAACGGGAAGCCACTGCAGGTAGAAAAGAAACAAATATAAACCTACCATTACCTGCAGTGAAATCACAAAAGAAAACAAGTAAGAAGAACGTAGCTAATAATATAAAACAAGTGAGCGATAGGGAATTCTTGTTAAAAGAGGAGCAAGAAGTGGGTAGAAACCATTATCCTGAATGTCCGGAAATAATTTGTAAGATCAGTAATCTACTGGTAGGAGCGCTTATTGACACTGGCAGTGAAGTTACCGGTGTTAGCTCAAAGTTTGTAGATAATTATCAGTTGCAAAATTGTCCCAGACTACCCGTAAAACATTGTAATGTACAGGGAGCCACTGGAGCCAAAATGCAATAGATAACTGAACAAATATATTTACCTGTCAGTATAAATGGTAACCAAACCCAAATTGTAGCTCTAATAGTCCCGAAACTCATTCATGATTGTATTATTGGGGTAGATACGTTGCTTGAATGGAAAGCAAAAATAAATTTTAAAAGAAATACCATTACGATGGAAATAAATGGTAATAAAATAAATGTAGGTATTAAAGAATATAAGCATTGGAAGTCGGTAAGCGTAATAAAGAACTGTAAGCAGCTAAAGTCATTTCTAGGTTTAGCTAACTACTATCAAAAGTTTACAAGTAAATACGCGGAAAGTACTGTTCCATTGTTAAAGTTGTTAAATAAAGGTATTAAATGGAAGTGGACAAAGGACCACGATGAAGCACTGCAACAAGTGAAAAGTCTTTTTATAAATACTGTTGTATTAAATCATCCAAGAATAGGAGAAAGATTTTACTTGCAAACAGACACCAGCAATATTGCTATTGGAGCACACTTGTATCAGATTGATGAGAAGGGCCAAAATGCGGTATTAGGATTCGTAAGTCGCACACTTAAAGGGGCAGAATTAACCTATTTCACGACAGAAAAAGAGCTATTAGCGATAGTGCATAGCCTGTCAAAGTTTAGAAGTTATATTCTGGGTGCTAAACTTACTATAATCACCGACAATAAGGCGTTAGTGTTTTTATTAAAGTGTAAATTGCTAGGTGCCCGTCTGACTCGTTGGATCTTGGCTATACAAGAGTATCAATTTGAAATACAGTATTGCAAAGCGAAAGACAACTTAGTAGCAGATGTACTCAGTAGAAATCCACCATTAGAAAACAACATGGATATTAAACAGATAATATTAAATGTAGTAGTAATGATATTGGTATTTATGCGGTAAAACATATAACGAAACCTGAAGTAGTTAGACGACTCAAGGAAATAGGGACTCATCAACAACAAGACCCTAGGATTAGTGTAGCTTGGAGGAGTGCAGTTACCAACTCCAAACCAGGATTTTCTATATACGACGGTAAGCTATATAAGCTATGTTCCCATAAGTGGAAGTTACTATTACCTAGTTGTATGATAGATGAACTTATTTGGGAATGCCACTTGTCATTGGGCCACGCTGGATTTAAAAAATGCTATCTAGCCTTAACAGACAGTTTCATTGGAAAGGGGTTAGCAAAACGCATGAAAAGATTATTATCTACTTGTGACCTGTGCCAGAAATGTAAACACCCAAAACTTAGCTACAAGGGTAGAAATGCAAACAATCCAAGCTAAAGTGAAAGGAGAGTTACTAGCTGTGGATTATTACAGGCCTCTACCAAAAGCAAAAGGAAGGGTAAAGCACATTCTAGTGACGGTAGATTTCTTTTCCAAGTTTGTAAAATTATACCCAGTCCAAAGAGCCACGACAAAAGCAACACTTAGAGCATTAACGAAGTTCTACATCCCACAGTATGGTAAACCAAAGAAAATTTGTCCGACCAAGCAAAACACTTCACCCATAACCTATGGAGAGAAACCTTGGAAGAATTAAATATTAAACCGATTCTTACATCCATACGTCACCCTCAGGCCAATTTAGCTGAGAGAGTAAATAGAGAATTAGGGAGGTATTTTAGAATATTGTGTAATCAGAACCATTCTGCATGGGTAGACTACTTAAGTTTTATTTCAGATTGTATAAATAATACATGCAATGAAACAACGGGGTACACACCTTCAGAATTGTTTATTAATAAAGAACCTGTACATGTATGGACCAAAACCATAAAAAGTCCACCCAACTACAATCTACCTATCCCATATGCGGTAAAAACCAGGATAGCAGAAGAGAGAATACAAAGAGAAGGTCAAAAGAGAGTAGAACGATATAATCGAACTCACAAGTTGGTAAGGTTTGTGGAAGGAGAGGAAGTGCTAGTGAAAGCGAATCCTGTATCCTCGGCCATAGATAATACCACGGCCAAGTTCTTTCCGATATTCATGGGACCTTATAGGATAGAAAAACAGATTGCAAGGTACACATATCTGTTAAAAGATGTAGAGAAAAATAAAATTATAGGAAAGTACCAAGGGGATAGTTTAAGAAAATATAAACAAAATATTGACCCATAAAGAAATAATAATTTGAGCCATATGGTATGAGAGTCAAACCTGGTCAAATAAAATAAATAAATAATTGTTTTGAATCAATATTAATAATAATATTAAAAATATTGTTTAAATAAATGTAGAATTTTTATTTTATACCATGTTAGGTTAAGAAACATTGTAATCTTTAGTTATAAGATAGATGTAAGCAACATTGTATAAGTGCAAGTTGTGCGAGAAAAAGTACTAAAGTAAACGTGCAAAATTTTTAATCAGTGTAAATCTGAACATTAGGAAAAAATTAATGATTTAAATAATCAATTTTTTTAATATATATATATATATATATATATATATATATTACATTTATTATTTATAATGAATTTACCTCAAGATATTTTTTTCCTTATTAGGAACATGTTTCGGGTACCATCTCGTACCCATCCTCAGCCTTCCGGATTTTGTGTCTGGTGAAGTACATATGGCTCAAAATCACCAAGGTGGAGAATTTGCTTCGCCAGCAAATAAATTAATAAAATCTCAATTTTATTGAACAAATGAACACTAGTAACTACTAAAATTTATTCTTTTTTACTGTACATCATACAAAATACTTCAAAAGTAGATCATTTTTAATATTATTTCAAAATATATGTATGGAAAGTCATTTCGAGAACGCGTCCCAAAGTACTGATCCGTAGAAACCAACACCTAGAATTCCCCCCAAAAAACATATTTAACAGTTTTCAGTGCTTATTAGCCATCAATTTTATCTAATAACTTAATTATGTACCGTATTAATCAAAAAATAAAATTATTATATATACAGATATGCTAAAAAGGTTGTCCGACAACGTATGCGTCATTTCAGTGAACGCAGCTGTAACTGACTAAAAATAGTTTATACTGAATGCCGCCTTTAGATGCTGGTGAGCAGTTGTGGTAGGGAAAGATAGTCAGTGCAGCTGTCGTTAGTGTTTTCCACCAGATTAATTAAAATTAAGTGGTAAGTACTTTTCAATTCAGTATCTACAGAGCGTACATCAATAGTTCATCATTACAGGAATGCGTTTATTAGTTTGAAATATTGAAAAAATACCTTTTAAAGTACAATGCTTAAAAAATAACTTCAAATATTTTACACTATCCTTGCTAGACTGCATCTAAGATGGCTGCCGTCAATATAAAGTGCGCGTTTATTTGAAAACGTCATTTCGTGAACGGTCATATCGGGAACGTTCCCGGACATGACACGTTCCCGAAATGATTATGGCGTTCCCGAGATGACTGTTTCGTTCCCCAAGTGATATCTGCTATTAAATTTCTCAATTAAATTACTATATAAGCTGTGTTTAATTAATTTTTAATAATATATACATGGGTTTTTTGTAGCAATATGGAGTCTGACGAAGCAGGTAAAAATAACAAAAGACCGGAAAAGCAGTTGAAAAAAGATAGTTCGGCTTATTTATGCCAAAGAGAAAAAGCTAATGCTAGAAAAAGAAAATTTTTAGATAAGATGACTCCTGAACAGAGAGAGATTAAAAGGGCTAAAGACAGAGCATACTATAAAAAAAAAAAGCAGAAAAGAAAGTGAAGAACATTACTGAGATGACAAAGCGGGAGAAGCGAAAGCAGAGGAAAAATTGGAAAAAAGCATCAAGAAAATACAGGGAAAAGAAAAAGGCATTGGCAAATATAGTTAGCAATACGCCTCCAAATTCAGATGATGATTCAGCCGTAACCCCTTCAGTAAGAAGACAAGTAGGAAGAAAAATAGTACGGAAAGATAGAGCAAAAGCATACCGTAAAATAAAAAAAAACAGGAAGAAACCATAGCTCAAATGAAATGTAAAATTGAGTCTTTAAAGAAAAAACTAAAAAGAAGGGACGAAAAAGGAGAAGCGTTACCTTCCACTCCTAACAGCAAAGTTAATGCTTTAATAAAAGATATTCACGTACCTCCTGAAGTGCGCAAAAGCCTTTTGTTTAGTGAAGTATTGACGACGCAATTACAAGAAAAGGCTGATACTTTACAAAAAAATTCCAAAGTGAGAGAAGTCTTCCAAAAATGTGTCAGTGGCACTACCTTGAGAAAATACAAATTACTACATATGACCAAGAAGTTTTTACCAAAAGAGAAAAACAATAAATCGATTATGACATCTGATGCCAAAGTTCGCGAGATAGTTTTGAAGGCAGAAGTTCGTCAAAAGGTCATAAATTTCTTCGAAAGAGATGACATCAGTAGGATGTGCCCAGCTAAGAGAGATTTCGTAAAGAAAAGTATTAAAAAACAAAAGCGCATCCTTTTATTCACAGTTAAAGCGTTGATGTCAAAATTCGTCCAAGAAACTGGTATTAATTTACCTTATGCGACACTACTAAGGGCAAAGCCATTTTGGGTTGTAGCTCCAAAACTAAGAGACCGAGAAACTTGTTTGTGCGTTAAGCATGAAAATTTTGAATTAAAACTTAATAAACAGAAAAGTTTACAACAGCTTAATCACGGGAGCACAGAAAAGTTGATTGAGGATTACTGTTGCGACGTAACTTCTTATGACTGTATGAATGGTTTGTGTGATAAATGCAAAAATCAAACGTTTGAGCCAGGTGACAACAAAGATTCTTTGATATATTTTCAGTGGAAGTCCATTAATGACGATAAAATTGTAAAAGGTGAGAAGAAGACGTTTAAAATTACAAAAAAGGTTGCTATCTCGAGTACAGTCAAAGAATTAAAAATGGCTTTAGCTGAAGATATTCCAGTAATGAAAAAACATCTCTATAGCATTTATAGTTACAACAAACTGAAAAAAGAGCTGAAAGAAAACTTAACTGAAAAAGAGATTATAATACAGATAGACTTCTCAGAGAACTACACTACTAAGTACGCAAATGAAATTCAGTCCACCCATTTTGCCAAAAATCAGTTATCTATTCATACAGGCATATATTATTCACGAAACGTTAACAATGCTTTGCAATCAAGATCTTTTGCTACAGTGAGTGAAAATTTGGATCACCAGGCCCATGCAGTGTGGGCTCATATGAAACCGATCTTAACAATGATTCTGGAAAACAAAAATGTTGACACTCTCCATATCTACTCTGACGGTCCAACATCCCAATACCGCAACCGTACGAATATATATCTTTGGCTTCAAACATTGATTCATGAATTCCAGCAAATAACAAAAGCTACTTGGACATTCAGTGAACCTGGGCATGGAAAAGGGCCCATGGATGGCGTAGGTGGCGTTCTTAAAAGAACTGCCGACAGCTATGTCTTAATGGGAAAGGACATTAAAACAGCCTCGGACTTTGCCAATCTGTTCACAGAGTCTGCTATTCAAGTAAAAATAATCCCTAATGATGACATCACTAGCATAAAAAATATGGTCCCGAAAACTTTAGATGCTATACCAGGTATTATGAATATCACGAAAATTACCTGGCAAAGAGGGCCAGAAGTTTCAATACAAGTATATCAACACGAACATTTTCAAAAGGAGTTAAAACTATTCACATTTTCTAGTGATTTAAACGCGAACGTAGTCGAATCCATGGATGTTTATACGCCTTTGATAGAATCTCCTTATCCGGAAGAACCCATGGAAACAAATGATTTTGAAGACCTGCTGAAATTCAAGAAGAGACATAACGTTTATAAAAGCATTTATAACTCATCTTCATCGGATGAGGAAGATTTAATGGCAATCTCTGTTCGTCAGCAGGCTGAACAAAAAACCAATAGTGTTGAAGCTGGTACATCTTACGGCCACGGCAAAGAAAACTTACATCCAAATTTAATTTCCCCTGGGACATTTTTATTAATTAAAGTACCTACTCAAAAGGAAAATGTCTATTACAGATATGTTGCCACCAGTCAGACTTGTGTTGATAAAGATGATGGGGAAATTTTAGTAACGTTCTTGAGATCTGTGCGTAATAGTGCCATAAAATTTAAACTAGAATCAAAAGACGTGTCATATATTGCTTTTGAGCAAATAATTAATATTATTCCTACACCTTTACTGAAAAAAGAACAGAACCGAGAGTATTGTTACTTTGAGACTGATGTTGATGTTTTCGAACAATTCTAATATTTTTGTAATTTTTGTCTATGCATAAGCAAACTCTTTTTTGTTTTATAATTTAATTTAGATTTGATATTATTGTTCGTTAGTATGGGTGATTATCACCAACGTACTGAAAATATAGATCTGTGATTGTTAGTTGTACTTGGCTGTGTACTTTAATCAAAAAGACTGCATTATGAGAACTGATTAAAACTAAGTAAAGTTAATTTTATGTTAAGTACAAACCTTGTAGCCAGTTTAATAAATAACTATTCATTTCCGAAACTTTTTACACGTTTATCATTTCAATATCCCCATACTGTACCTACATATATCATGTCATTATGGGAACACTGTATCTACATATATCGGGAACACACGTGTCATTCTGTGAACACCCGATCATTTCCGGGAACACTACTTAAATTACGAAAAAACGTACAACTTTAGATATTTTCATAAAATAAGATTATAATTTTATTGAAAAAGTTTAATTCTTTGTATGTAAAGGTAATTTAATTATGAAAGTTATTTATATTTTTTCATTTGGAAAAGTTTATACTTGAAAATAGTAACTTTACCTCATTTGTGGTGGACTTTTGCTTCAGAGCTTTATTGTAGGTAATATTTTACATGTTTTTTTATTTCATAATACTAACTATATACTTATGGTATGTATAAAGTAAAAAAAAGATAATATTATTTTTTTTTAGATATACAGTAGAACCTCATTAACCCGGATCAACTGGGGCCGGGGCCGATCCGAGTTAACGAAAATCCGGGTTATCCAGAGAATGAGGGAAAAATGATAAAAAAGAACATGTACTTACCAAAAATATTTTTAATAGAGTTTAAAAATTATTATCGGCACACTTTCACCTAAAAACACATAATATGTATTTACACTGTACACAATATAGGTACAAACTAGTCGGTAGTAAAAAAGGCAGTGAGCTTTTGCTGTCTCAGTTTTGTGTATCGCTTACGAGCAGCGCGATCTCGCATCCGCTTTAGCATTAGAAGTTCGTTTGGCGATGTTTCGGCTTGACTCTCGAAATAAACCATCAATTTATCTATGTTTGCTACTGCTTCTGCATGGGTCATAACCACAGCTGGTTCATCAACACTGTCTGAATCCTCTTCATTTTCATTTTCTGTAACACTGCATGATGCAATAATTTCTTCCTCTGTGATCGCTTTATAACCTCCGTCATTGTCAATTTGCAACCAATTGTCAATGTCTTCTTCATCAACATCGGAACAGCCATCGATATTTTTAAAAATGTCTATAAAATCTTCTTCCACACTTATTTTTTCTTCTTCTTCAATTGTATTGTTTTCTGGCAAGTCACACACACCAGGCCACAACTTTTTCCATGACTTTATCAAAGTTTCTCTTCCAACCTGGTCCCAAGCTTCCGCAATCATATAAATAACAGTCTTTACGTTAAAAGATTTCAGCACCTCTACCACACCATGCTCTCCTTCGTCCTCTACCAGTTGACTTAGCATTTGCCTTTTGTACACTTTTTTTATTTTTTCTAGAACTCCTTGGTCCATCGGTTGAACGAGAGAAGTTACATTAGGTGGTAAAAACTTCACTGAAATGTCATCTTTGACTAGTTCATTGACAGACGGATGCGAAGGCGCATTGTCAATCAGCAAAACCGCCTTGTTGGGAAGGCCACAGTTCTTCAAATATTTTTTTACTGACGGCACAAAATTCTCGAAAAACCATTGTTTGAAAATGTCACTAACCATCCAAGCACTTTTTTGTGAGCTGTAAACGACAGGCAATGAGCCTCGTTTCACATTTTTCAATGCACGGGGGTTTTTAGACTTCCCTATTATAAGGAGAGGAATTTTGTGCTTTCCTGATGCATTACTGCAAGCCATTATGGTGAGGCAGTCTTTCCCTTTTTTATACCCTTTCGCTGAATCTCCTAATTTTGAGGCTAGCGTTTTACTCGGCAACATCCGGTAAAATAAACCGGATTCATCGGCATTGTAAACTTGATCTGCAGTCAGTTCTTCCTTTTTAATAAAGTCTTCAAACTCTTTTTTAAATTTTTCTGCCGCTTCA
Source organism: Magicicada septendecula (assembly GCA_034769895.1). Classification (NCBI taxonomy): domain Eukaryota; kingdom Metazoa; phylum Arthropoda; class Insecta; order Hemiptera; family Cicadidae; genus Magicicada; species Magicicada septendecula. Next base: position 1,062,645 of record JAWRYS010001911.1, on the reverse strand, counting down.
ACATCACCTGACAAGCTTTCTCCAGTGATTGTAAGTTGACGCACTCCATGCCGTTTTTTCCATCTGTCCAACCACCCCTGGCTAGCTGTAAAACTCGGGTCTCCATGGGGCAACTGTTTGTTCAAACTCAATGCTTTCTGTTGGATGATGGGTCCAGAAATCGGCAAACCACGTTCTCTTTCAGCACAAAACCAGACAAACAATGCTTCATCCAGAGTTTCTAGTTTAGCAGTTTTTGCTTTACACCGATTATCCAAACTGTCCTTAGAAATCATTTTGAAACAAAAGTCTTCAATGCGTTTTCTGTTCTTTTTCCAATCAGATACGGTCGATGTTCCTATTCCAAACTCAGCAGCAATGTTCTTTAACGATTCTCCCTTATCAATTCTTGTCAATGCTTCCATCCTTTTTTTCATAGTCACAACAATGTTTTTACGTTTCGTCGCCATCGCGAACAACACGCTAACGAAACAGCACAACGATACTGTACCTCGACAGTGACACTAGGACAACACGCGAATACTACCGAGATTGCAGCGCAACTGAGGAATGTTGTTTCTAGGTCAATGTCAAGTGCGAGGCGCGGGGAGGGGAAGGAGAGGGTTGAGTCACCAGTTTGCTGCGTAGCAACAGCAGGTGCGGTGAGTGCAATGAACTCGCCCGCTGGCAAGTGAATTCGAGTAATGTACCTACTGAGAATACCGATTTATTGTCTGTAAAACAAGTCTTTATTTACTACGCTGAACAACATACATGTAATTTTTTTTTCCAAAACTGGTCCGGGTTATACGGACGTCCGGGTTAAAGAGGTCCGGGTTAACGAGGTTCTACTGTACAATTGAATTTTTAAAAACGTTACCGAAATGACCTTTTTTAACTAAGCATCTCTTTAAAAAGACTATTACGAAAAAAAAATTAATTCTATGCTTGCCCCATTTAAATATAGTTTAAACACAAGTTTAGTGATGATTTAAGCTAACTTTCATAATCATAGCTTCTAAGAATTTTCATCATAAAACCAAACTTGGAATTCGGCACCTTGGTGATTTTGAGCCATATGTGTTGGTTCGTTAATATTGTGGCTTCCTGTTGGCTTCTGGTGCTTTAAATTGTGTGTGATTGTGGTGTATGTGTTAGTATTTTGTGTATTTTCGATGTTCATTGCTTTGAAAATTGTGTCATGTTTTGTATTGATTTGTATTTGTTCAGGTATTAGTTTGTTTTGTGTTTTATGTTTGTATATTTGTAAATTTTCCCAAATGTTCATTATGGTGCCTTTGTGTGGTATGTGTTTTATTAGTGTCATGTTGGTTATGTTTGGGAATTCATGTCCAGTGTTTATTGCATGTATGGCTAAATTAGAGTTGTATATTTCTGTTTTTTTGTATGCGTTTAGGTGTTCAAAATAACGTTTTTTCAGTTGTTCTTTTGTTTGTCCTATGTATTTTTTAACACGTTAAAACTATTTATGTTCTAACACGTTTTTTTAGGTTGGAAGTACAATAACTTTGTTAAATGACTAATAAATGCATAAAAGTTAAAAACAAACTAGTAAAGAATTTAATTCTGAGAAAAATGGTGTAAATAAAGTCAATAAAAATCAACAAAAAATTCTTATTGTTTCCAATTTTCCAAAATTTGTTTTTAGGCAAAGATTTTTCTGTTTTATGTCGGATATCATGAAACTTATGGGAGATACAGTTCTGCGACCTGTTTTATTCGATTTTTCAGGTCAAAAACCATAAGAAACAACAGAATTCGCCCCTTCTCAGAATTTCAGAAAGTCTTCATTTACCCGGGGGAACCGAAACCCTTGCGAAATCTTTTGCTAGCCGTAACTCGCTAACGAAGCATTTCCGGACCTATGTTTATATGAACTTTTTTCTTATTTTTCGATGTAGATTCATCTCCCGAAGCATTTCCGTTTCTTCGTGAATCACCCTGTGTGTGTGTGTGTGTGTGTGTGTGTGTGTGTGTGTGTGTGTGTGTGTGTGTGTGTGTGTGTGTGTGTGTGTGTGTGTGTGTGTGTGTGTGTGTCAAGTAACAAAAGTACAAATGCAGATAACATATTATAACAAATCAATAACATACATCCAAAAATACAATTCACAGAAGAAAAAAGAAAATCACAACATAATCAACTATTTAGACTTAACCATCACAAGATACAATAACCACCTACAATATGCAATATACAGAAAACCAACTTCCACTAACATCATTATACCTAACCTTTCTGACCAACCCACCACAACATAAAATGGCAGCATTCTATTCACTATTTAACAGAATGTACAAAATACCCCTAAACAAACAAGAAACAGACAAATAAAGAAATATAATATACCAAATTGCTTGTGAAAATGGATATAATAAAAACACTGTAAAAAAAAAAATAGAAAATAAAATCAAATATAAAATAAAAACTGAACAATTAAGAATTAATCAAAATGAACAAAACAAAAATAATAACAACAATACAGAATGGGCCACATTCACGTACATAAATAATAAAATGACAAAGCTAACAAGACTGTTTAAGAACACAAATATTAAAATAGCATACAAAACTAACAAAAATAATCTACAAAAACTAAATAACCCACACAACAAAGATAATACAACAACCAATGGTATATACAAAATTGAATGCCAAGTTTGCCATAAATGTTACATAGGACACAAACAAAAAAACAACTGAAAAAAACGTTGTGTTGAACACCTAAACGCATACAAAAAACCAGAAATATACAAGTCTAATTTAGCCACACATGCAATAAACACTGGACATGAATTCCCAAACATAACCAACATGACACTAATAAAACACCACACAAAGGCACCATAATGAACATTTGGGAAAATTTACAAATATACAAACATAAAGCACAAAACAAACTAATACCTGAACAAATACAAATCAATACAAAACATTACACAATTTTCAAAGCACTCAACATCGAAAATACACAAAATACTAACACATACACCACAATCACACACAATAAAACCAATTTAAAGTACCAGAAGCCAACAAAGCCACAATATTAACCAACCAACACATATGTACTTCACCAGACACAAAATCCGGAAGGCTGAGGATGGGTACAAGATGGCACCCGAAACATGTTCCAAATAAGGAGAAAATATCTTGATGTAAAGTGATTATAAATATTAAATATATATATATATATATTACATTTAATATTTATAATTAAATTTACCTCAAGATGTTATTTTTCTATTTGGAACATGTTTCGAGAGTTCCTGTTCTCTCATCTTCAGCCTTCGCGATCTTGTTTCTGGTGAAGTATTTGTGTGTTGGCTGCTGGTTGCTATTAAGGTTGTTTATTGGTCTTTGGTATTTTAAAGTTGTATTATTGTATGTGATTGTGGTATATGTTTTTGTATTTTGTGTATTTTCGATGTTGAGTGCTTTCAATATTGTGTCATGTTTTGTATTGATTTGTATTTGTTTTGGTATTAGTTTGTTTTGTGTTTTATGTTTGTATATTTGTAAATTTTCCCAAATGTTCATTATGGTGCCTTTGTGTGGTATATGTTTTATTAGTGATACATTGGTTATGTCTGGGAATTCGTGTCCTGTGTTTATTGCATGTGTGGCTAAATTGGATTTATCTATTTCTGGTTTTTTGCATGCATTTAGGTGTTCAAAATAACGTTTTTTCAGCTGTTTTTTTGTTTGTCCACAAATACTTCACCAGAAACAAGATCGCGAAGGCTGAAGGTGAGAGAACAGGAACTCTCGAAACGTTCCAAATAGACAAATAACATCTTGAGGTAAATTTAATTATAAATATTAAATGTATTATATACATCAAGAAACGGACTGTAGCAGAAAGTGATTGAATATATATATATATATATATATATATTTTGTAATGTCTCGCGGGATCTCTCTCAGAGTCTTTTTTACCTTTTGCGATCATCACTATAATTATTTCCTTAGTTTATTAGCCTCACGTTGTTAGCGTCATCTTGTAACGTCTCGCGGTTATAACTTCTCTCAGAGTCTTTTTATGTACTATCGTTAATTAAATCTAAGTTTTATTTGCCCTCCGAAAATCTCACTTTAATGAGAGTCACAGTAATTGTTTAATGAAATAATATTTTATTAGACCCACTGTTGGGTTCGCCAATCTTGTAACGTCTCGCGGGATAAATCGGATAGTATCGTTAGATCTTATCGTCACTCTTGCGATCGTCACAGAATTCGTTATATTTTATGTTTACAGTTCCAAAAAAATGAAATCGAGTGTGTGTGATTTGGGAGAATTCAATGAAGTTGTTTGACCGTAGTTAGGAGAGAGAGTGCAAAAGGTATTATCCTCTTGGCATACAATTACTTAATTTAAATTTCTCCGCTCATGAGACCAGCTGATTTTGACGTTTACAAACAAATTGGAGGTTAAATTAACACCAATTGTCTGTAATATTTTCTGGTTGTTCGTCCTCTTCTTTGTCTCCTGACACTCTGTAAACAACTACCCTCTACTGAAAATAATAAACATTTTATTATTTATAACAAAGTATTCATGGTATTTATTTAATAAATACACTGTTTTTTATCTTCTCCCAATACAAAAAGTTATAATCGATTCTCCCTGTCAACACAACATTAGTTCGATCTTATTTGGTAAACATAGAAAGTATAACAAAATATTTTTATCCTTTATAAAATATAAAACAATACAGAATTAATTTATTAATTTCCCAGGGTTAATTGTAAGTTCTTTGTGCTATGAGATGGTCAGAAATGAATATTTAATACCAAGCTTTACATAAAACAATAGATTAGATTTGTTTTTTCTGTAGTATGTAGTTCTGGGTTTATCCGCCAGAGTACAGGTTATGTTCTTCGCTACAAACACGGAATTATTTAATGGTGGCTGAAAATTCACAGAGATCCGTTATGCAGATTTTTTGGTTAACAAAAAATAATAAAGTTTGTTTCACCTCTTTTCCTAAAGTGTTTACTTATATGGTGCTGTTTCTAGTGTTAGAATTTATAGTTGAGTTGTAATTTAGTTAATTTTTACTAGGATACAGTCTCACCAAAATCTCGAAGTGCTAGATACTAGGCCTGGAACCAGTCGTTAAGTTTTCTCAAAATTTCGTCAAATAAAGGGCTTGGATGGTGCTACTTGAAGAAGTTCTAATAGTAGGTGTACATCTCTCATCAATTTTTATTAAATTTCGCACTGTTTATTTTGAAAGTAGTCATAAATTATCAAATTTTAAATAGGCATTACACTTTTTTCAAACGTTCACTTCCCAATCGTTTTAACAATTAATTCAAATCTTTTTAGTTGGTTACTCGTAGTAACCAAGAATTTTTTATCGTTTTTTATTGGCGAATCTATATACTTTTGAGTATATAGGCTATTATTAATTATTATAAATTTATTTCTTCTTTATAGAAAAATAATCCTTTTTTAATTTTGTTTATAATCCAATTTAATTTATCTAAGGTTTTTCTTTCTATTTTCTCTTAAGCTTATACATAGGTCTTTAATATTTTTTATTATTTATTATTTGTTTAAAGTATCCTTACTTTAAACTATTTTCCTATGCCATCTTACTTACATAGTATTATTTTATATTATTATTATTTTATACCTAACCCTGGGTTATCTTATATTTAAACACAATTATTATATTAAAACACAAAAATTATACCTAGGTACATGACCTTTGTAGCCTACACAATACAAATTATACAAAATACAAAATTTGTCAGCAGCAATATAGTCCACTGCTACAATTGATTGTTTTTCCATCTACAGTATAAATCTGTGAGATGCTCCTTTTTAACAATTTACCCTCTCACTATGTACAATATCTTACTTTGTACACTATATGTCACTTTGTTATTGTTTATAGTGTTCTGTAGTACAAAATATTCTATAGCTAGGTACATAATACCCATTTCTGACCTTTAGAGTGGGATGATTGTGTTATCATATTTGGGCATGGGTTATGTAACGTTACATAAAGCCCCCCCCCCCCCCACCAGAACAGATTTATTTTTGTTTACTGGTTTTAAAATAAATTGTTGAACTCTTCAATCTTCGTATTCTTGCCTTATTCTTCATGATATCTTTTCATTTCTGATTGGTTATATACTCCTTTTACTTTGTTATTGTTAACCAATTTGATTTCATATGTATTATTCCCTTTCACCTGGGTTACAATGTATGGTCCGGTATAAAGTAAAAGTAATTTTCTAGCAATACCCTCTATAGAACTGGGTAATTGTCTATTTTTTATCAACACCTTATCTCCTACTTGGTATATATCTATTCTTTTCTTCTTTTCCGTTTCCTTTTTATGTAGAAGTTCAGCTTTATGTAACAACCTGTTGTGCATTTCGATCTTATTGAATTCCACTCTCTCTCTCCTGGAGGAAAATTTATTAATGACGTGATTTCTCTTGGTGGTGGTCTGTCAAACATTACTTGATAAGGGCTGGTTCCGATAGTGTCATGGTATGACCAATTAAGGAAGGTTTCTGCTGGTTCAGTGTACTGGCTCCATCTTTTATGTTCTTGGTGACAGTAGGTACGCAAAATTCTACCAACTTCCCTTAAGATGCGTTCGGCAGGATTACTACTAAGGTGGTATACTGACGTTTTATATGTCCTTATTTGCCATTTCCTCAATTCTTCTTTACACTTTTTACCTCTAAACTGCGTCCCATGATCCGTTATTATGATTTCAGGTCTTCCCACTTCAGGTAAGTATTTTTGAATAATTACCTCTAAAATTTTCTTCGTAGTGGCTCTACTGATTGCGTAGAGTTTCGTATATTTGGTATAATGGTCAAAAATAATTATTATATATTTAAATTTATGTCTCCCTCCACTTCTGGGAAAAGGTCCACATATATTTAAGAAGGTCTTCTCAAGTTTACCGTTAGATTTTATTGTAATCATAGCTCCAGTTCTCTTCTCATTATTTATTTTTACTAACTGGTATATGTTGCAGTTTTTCACTATTAATCTTACTCTCTTATTTATTGCTTTTATATAACTGTGTTCAGACAAAGCTTTAATAACTTTGAGTGGTCCCATGTGACCATATCTTTCATGGTAGTCCTTTATTAGGGCTACTTCCGTTGCTTCTGGTACATACATTTTCCACACATGATCCTCAATGGTTGGACGGGTAAAAAGGATTTCTTCATAAACACAGAAAAATTTTGTTATTATAGGATCCTTTTGTAATATCCTGTCTTTAATTTTTATTAATTTGGTGTCCATTTCTTGATCTATTTTTATTTTACTAATTATATCTTGTAACTCCTTTTTCAACTTGATAATGTAATATATCTTCCCAATACTCTCCGGTTCTACTTCAAAAGTTCCTTTTTCTAGGTTAATCCGTGACAGTCGGTCTGCTATTATATTCTTCTTCCCTGGGATATATTCCCAATCTAAATTATACTCCTGAAGTATTAACACCTTGTGAGTCTCCCGTGGTTAAGTTTACAGTTTTTTAAAAATGAGATTGACCTATGGTCGGTCCTTATGGTTACTGGGTATCCTAATATAAATGTTCGGAATTTTGTACATGAGAACACAACACTCAGCAGTTCTTTTTCAGTTACTGTATAATTCCTCTCACAACTACTCAGTACTCTGCTTGCAAAACTGATGACCCAATGATTTCCTTCCTCATCTTCCTGATATAGTTCACTTCCAAGACTAATGTTGCTGGCATCACAATTTATGAAAAAACTTGTATCGAAATTTGGGTGGTGTAGCATTATGCTATCCAGAAATTTATTTTTTATTATCTTAAAATTATTGTCTTCCTTTTCTTCCCATTTCCACTTGTTTTTCTTCGAAAGTAAATATTGGAATTTGGCTGTTACTTCTGAATAACCCTGTTGAAATTTCCTATAATAGTTGCAGATACCCAAAAAGGATTGTAATTGTTTTAAGTATTTTGGTTTAGGGAAATCTTGGATAGCCTTTACTTTCTCAGGAGATGGTTTAATTCCAGTAGCTGACAGAATGAATCCTAAAAATGGTAATTCATGTGTGATAAATTTAGATTTATCTAGTTTCAAAGTTATATTATATTGTAACAGTTTATTTAACACTGTTTCCACTCTATTACAATGCTCCTCCCATGTACAAGAAGTAATTAATATGTCATCAACATATATAGTAGTGAAGTCTAAAACTTCTTTACCCAAAATTTGATCCATGCATTGGATGAACACGGCCACAGAATTTACCAATCCGAAAGGCAAACGTTTAAAATGATAATTTCGTCCTTCAAATATGAAAGCAACATATTGTCTGCTGTTAGGGTGCAACTCTATTTGCCAATATCCACAGACTGCATCCCAAGTACTCATGTACTTACATCCATAGAACTTTTTCATTATTTCTTCAATCTCACCTGGAGTCGTGCGGTCGTTAATGAGCATTTTATTCAGTTCCCGAGCATCGAGGCATAGTCTTACTTGACCATCTTTCTTTGGTATAGCTACCAATGGGCTGGTATACGGAGAACTGCTTCTTTCAATTATATCTTCCAATATCATTCTCTGAATTTCCTTTCTTGCTGCTTCTTTCAAAGCTTGAGCAATGGGATATGACCGTTTATTAAAATTGACATTTTCTTTGAACTTTAATTCACACAGGAAGTTTTTTGCTTTTCCAGGTGAATCCGAGAATACTGATTTATATTTATTACAAATTTTTATAAGTTGTTGTTTTTGTTCTACACTAATTATTTCCTGGGCCTGCCTATCTTGAAACTCTATAATTTCTTCTATCTTCTCTTGCCAAATCTTTGATTCTGTTACTTCTGTATTTTTACCTAGGGTTAACCTATTATTCTCCCTAATATAGAATGAGCTCGGGCACTGAGGGGCACTTTGGCTACCAATTATCTCAGCCGATAACTCACCTTCTTCTGCGCTCAGTGTTACTATACCACTGGCCAGATTTATAACTGCGGTGTGTCGCCGTAGCATATCACACCCTATTAACACCCTAAAAGGTAGCCCTTTGGCTACTAAAAATCCCATAGGTATTCCTATCCCACTGTTAGTAACATTCAAAGACACTTGTTTTCTGATTGTTTTATTTTGCTTCCCAGTGGCGCCAATAATTGTTAAATTATTAATTGGTAAAGTAGGTATTCTCTCAGTAGTTAGTTCAGTAATTCGGTCAAGTTCTAATTGATCAATAATTGAAACATTTGCTCCTGTATCAATCATGGCTTCTGCTAACACTCCATTTAATTTGATTCGTATATAAACTATATCATTGTTTGGTAATGACTCTTTAATTGCTCTTTCTTCCATTAACTCCACCTGTATATCCTTTAAATAATGGTTTCTGATAATTGTTATGGGTTTTGTTAATTTACTATTATTATTAGGTCTGTGGTAAATTCTGTGCCCGGTTGTTTCTAGCAGTGACGGGCAGTCACATCTTCTCACTGCTGGTACCCATTTCCCCGATTTCCTTCATTATTATTATTTGGTTCAACATTCTCACTATGTTGAGTATTGTTAATGGCCTTCTTTCTTCCTTACTAGCTCTGAATCTAGGTTGTTCTTCACTCCTACTTCTTTGTGGACCTTCTTCTCTCTGATAGGAATCATTTCTATAATTTCGATTGTTATAATTTTGCCCTCTTCCTTGATACCTGTTATTATAATAATTATTGTTGGCACAGACATAATTTACTCTTGGTCGATTATCTCTAGGTGGTTCGTTTTTCCGCTCCTCTGTATTCCCTGACCTCCATCTACTCCTCCTGTAATATGATTCTTGCTCATAGTTCTCTAATAGCGTTTCCATACCTCCAATGGTTTTTATTTGTCCGCTTAATCGAGCACTGATAATCTTTTCCTCGAAGTGATACGCGATTTTGGTCACCAAACACTCTTCAGGGATCTTTGGGTCTAAATATTTTGCTACACACACCTTCCCCAAAAAATAAGCAGTAGGTGTCTGTCCTATATTGCGGTCATACCTACCGTGACAGATATCGTCTCTAATAATGTTTTGCACTGACTCAGACCAGTACTTAAGCTTGAACATCATCTTAAAATTCCCATAATCACACACCTCGTTCCGGATTACAGTCCACCAATTATCGTTAATGTTTTTGAAAGATTCATCTATTATTCCTTTAATCATGTTCCATCGGTTCTCCTTTGACCTATTCAAAATTTCATCTACTCTCCCTAAAAATTCGAGTGGGTTTCTTCGATAATCTCGAAAGTTTACACTTTCCCTACTATCTTGGATAGCATGTTGAGTGTTGCATGTAGATCTGGAACCCATTCTATCTACATCCCCTTGTAAGTTTGTTTGTAGTTGTTGTAAATTGTCTAATTTTTCTACTTGGCTATGGAACTGATTCTTGACATTTTCTACCGTTTCGTTAAAATCTGTGAATTTACAGTTTAGGCTGCTTTTTATACTATCTAACTGATTATTATTTTCCTGGCGTATGGCCATTATACGAACTTGATTACTTTGTTCCTCTCGGTCCATTCGGGCATCTATTCCTGTTTTAATTTGCTCCATCTTTTCTTCTGTTTTATCCAGTCTTTGATTGGTTTCTATTATTTTCTTTTCTGCCTCTTCCTTATATTCATCTACTCTTTGGCTAAGTGTATTACTGACCATTTCAATTTTACTCTCGAGATTTTCCCTTAACTCCTTATTGAAATTCTCCATTTTACACTCAAATTGTTTTAAATTTTCTTCGTTTATTTTCTCAGTTTGTTTTAAACTGTCCCTCAAGGTTTCATTTTGCTTCCTTGAGTTCTCCTCCTGTTTCCTAAAGTTTTCATCTATTTTGTCAAATTTTTTGCTCAAGGTTTCATTTTGTTTCCTTGAGTTTTCATCTATTTTATCAAATTTTTCCTCCTGTTTCCTAAAGTTTTCATCTATTTTATCAAATTTTTCGCTCAAGGTTTCATTTTGTTTTCTTGAGTTTTCATCTATTGTTTGTTTATTGCTTTCCTTAATGCTATCAATTTTCTCCATCATTAGCCTCATCATTTCTTGCCAATCTGGTTCTCTTCTCGCTTCCACTTTGTCTGGTTGGTCCCCTTGGGCATCCTCTTCAACTCTTTCTTTTTCCGTGTTCGTGACTACTTCGGTTTCTTCTTTATCACCGGTTGGTTGTTCCATTTCACTGTCCGTGACTACTTCTATCTCTCGTTCCTGTCCACCTTCTTCCGCCCTCTTCTTCGATCTACCTCTGGTATTATGCATTTCTTGTTTTCTCATAGTTGCCGACGAAAATTAGGATTTTTGTGATATTATCTTTCGTATATCTCAAAATTTCTTTCCTAATTAAAGCCCTTTTAAGTTGAGCGCCATCTTGTAACGTCTCGCGGGATCTCTCTGAGTCTTTTTTACCTTTTGCGATCGTCACTGTAATTATTTCTTTAGTTTATTAGCCTCACGTTGTTAGCGTCATCTTGTAACGTCTCGCGGTTATAACTTCTCTCAGAGTCTTTTTATGTACTATCGTTAATTAAATCTAAGTTTTATTTGCCCTCCGAAAATCTCACTTTAATGAGAGTCACAGTAATTGTTTAATGAAATAATATTTTGTTAGACCCACTGTTGGGTTCGCCAATCTTGTAACATCTCGCGGGATAAATCGGATAGTATCGTTAGATCTTATCGTCACTCTTGCGATCGTCACAGAATTCGTTATATTTTATGTTTACAGTTCCAAAAAAATGAAATCGAGTTTGTGTGATTTGGGAGAATTCAATGAAGTTGTTTGACCGTAGTTAGGAGAGAGAGTGCAAAAGGTATTATCCTCTTGGCATACAATTACTTAATTTAAATTTCTCCGCTCATGAGACCAGCTGATTTTGACGTTTAAAAACAGATTGGAGGTTAAATTAACACCAATTGTCTGTAATATTTTCTGGTTGTTCGTCCTCTTCTTTGTCTCCTGACACTCTGTAAACAACTACCCTCTACTGAAAATAATACACATTTTATTATTTATAACAAAGTATTCATGGTATTTATTTATTAAATACACTGTTTTTTATCTTCTCCCAATACAAAAAGTTATAATCGATTCTCCCTGTCAACACAACATTAGTTCGATCTTATTTGGTAAACATAGAAAGTATAACAAAATATTTTTATCCTTTATAAAATATAAAACAAAAAAGAATAAATTTATTAATTTCCCAGGGTTAATTGCAAGTTCTTTGTGCTATGAGACGGTCAGAAATGAATAATTTAATACCAAGCTTTACATAAAAAAATAGATTAGATTTGTTTTTTCTTTAGTATCAGTTCCAGGTTTATCCACCAGAGTACAGGTTATGTTCTTCGCTACAAACACGGAATTATTTAATGGTGGCTGAAAATTCACAGAAATCCGTTATGCAGATTTTTTGGTTAACAAAAAATAATAAAGTTCGTTTAACCTCTTTTCCTGAAGTGTTTACTTATATGGTGCTGTTTCTAGTGTTAGAAGTTATAGTTGAGCTGTAATTTAGTTAATTGTTACTAGGATACAGTCTCACCAAAATCTCGAAGTGCTAGATACTAGGCCTGGAACCAATCGTTAAGTTTTCTCAAAATTTTGTCAAATAAAGGGCTTGGATGGTGCTACTTGAAGAAGTTCTAATAGTAGGTGTACATCTCTCATCAATTTTTATTGAATTTCGCACTGTTTATTCCGAAAGTATTCATAAATTTTCAGATTTTAAATAGGCATTACACTTTTTTCAAACATTCACTTCCCAATCGTTTTAACAATTAATTCAAATCTTGTTAGTTGGTTACTCATAGTAACCGAGAATTTTTTATCGTTTTTTATTGGTGAATATATATACTTTTGAGTATATAGGCTATTATTAATTATTATAAATTTATTTCTTCTTTATAGAAAAATAATCCTTTTTTAATTTTGTTTATAATCCAATTTAATTTATCTAAGGTTTTTCTTTCTATTTTCTCTTAAGCTTATACATAGGTCTTTAATATTTTAATTTCCTTCGATTGTATTTATTTATTATTTATTATTTGTTTAAAGTATCCTTACTTTAAACTATTTTCCTATGCCATCTTACTTACATAGTATTATTTTATATTATTATTATTTTATACCTAACCCTGGGTTATCTTATATTTAAACACAATTATTATATTAAAACACAAAAATTATACCTAGGTACACGACCTTTGTGGCCTACACAATACAAATTATACAAAATACAAAATTTGTCAGCAGCAATATAGTCCACTGCTACAATTGATTGTTTTTCCATCTACAGTATAAATCTGTGAGATGCTCCTTTTTAACAATTTACCCTCTCACTATGTACACTATATCTCACTTTGTACACTATATGTCACTTTGTTATTGTTTATAGTGTTCTGTAGTACAAAGTATTGTATAGCTAGGTACATAATACCCATTTCTGACCTTTAGAGTGGGATGATTGTGTTATCATATTTGGGCATGGGTTATGTAACGTTACATACAAAATATATATCTATATATATATATATTGTAAAGAAACCACTAATGGCTTACTTTTCTAGTGTATACAAGTATGTAACTGTTAACTATATTTGAGGATGTTTAAAAGCCCCACTGTTGGGTTCGCCAATTTGTATTAAATGTAAAAAGGTTGTTGGTTCGGGGTTTAATTAAACTCCACATTGGTATGCGCCAATTCGTTATCAATATATTATATTGGTTGTATTTCTTATTTAATTACAGTTACAGGTTATAGTTAATTTAAAAATTTTAAATTAACCAATTCGATCTGTTTAAAAGGAAAATGTTTATTATGTTGTTGTAGATGAGACCTCCTGCAACTCAATATTAATTTATAAAAAGAAAACAATTATTTATTATATCGTTGCTGCAACTCGTATGTTAAACATAGCCCTGTGTTAATCAATTACTAAGTGTTTTACCAGAGAATAACGCTATATTACGGGTATTATAGTTAATAATTCGGTAATTCTCTCCAACCCTATTCGGTCCGTATTATTTAAATTGACCCTAGTGTGGCGAAGAGAATGCGTTAGTTCGGCACTCTCCCGTATTCACCAGCTGTCTGCAACGAGCGCTGCTATTAGTAATTGACTCGTTTTTGTAGGTTATTTAGTTTCACTTGACAGTTTAATCACCTTCTTTATCTGTAAATTACTCCCCAAACAAAATACAATACCTATTCTACAATAACACAGAACATCATCACATACAAGAAGGATTCTTTATTTATATTATTTTTTAAATTCCAACAGCCGTCCTCACAGTTTATCTGATCATAATATCGATCGTACAATGCTGAATCGATTTGTTAATGGACTAGTACTGCATAATACAATTTAAATATAATTTTCATTTTATCTCTTATCCCAGGGTACATGTGATTCTTTTAACGATTAGTAAGGCCAGGTAATGCAAAATTAAAGTTACTAAATATTACAAGTGGTTATTAATTCTTAATGTATAAAATTAAATATAAGCTGGTTTGTTACCGTACAATACTATACTCGAGGTAGCCGTGTCTGTTTATAACCGCATGAAGGTGTACTGATGAGGTTACTTTGACCAAAAATTGCGTCCAGATTATCAATAAAGGTTGAAAGGTGATGTACTGGAGTGTAACGGGAGTTCTTCTGTTCTTCGTTCCTCTTCGCGATCCTAGTGGTTGCCGGTCCCAGTGGAATTGGTGTAGTATTACAACGTCGTCAATTTCTTGAAAGTGAGGTTTAGTTCTTCAATACCAAAAGTTCTCTGTGTATGTTTGGTTTATATTTGCATTAATTTTGACTTCTTGTCCATTCAAGAAGATTCATAGTTTAATTGTAAATCGGGTTCATCATCATTCCTTTGATAGAATTTGTTTGAAGAAGGATTTATTAATTCCGTAAACTTGAGGATGTGTAGAATTATATTTCCTGAAATCTAGTTCAGTAATTATTACTCAGTTCTGTTTTAATGGATTGGCTTTAATACATTGGATTTATTAAGGTTGATTCATTTTTATTTTATTTTTTTATGTTTAAATTTGTCCACTGAACTGTTCCCAATAGCATATAACAATCGAATGTTGAAATCAACAAAATTTCTTGCATTTCAGTTACCCTAACAACCATTACTTTCTGTCATTGGATAATATTTGATATCCTAGAGCCAGAATTAGAAAATATTACTACTCTTATTTAATAAAATACTCCATGCTTGGAATTACACCAAATCACATAAAACTCTCACTTAATCTGCCTTATTAAACCATATACATTTTACTACAATTTCATCTGACTGGACTTATTAAAAAGGTATCAATTTCCTTTTCCAAATATTAAATTTAGGCCTATTGGTTTTATTACACCTGTTATAATTTTGTTTTGTTTTTAACTTAATTTTCTTTACCTGACCTACTGTACAAATAGTCACTGGCTTATGGCCACTTATATCAATTTTAATTTCCTGGTTTCAATTCATTATATTATTTAGTTCATAATTGAACCCTTCATTGGTTTTTTACATAATTATAAGAACTACTTGCCAACTGATTAATACTTATTGTCTTCCTGGCCAAGTTTACAAAATATTATTTTAAACATCTTCATTAATGAATTAAAGTAAATACATTTAACATATTATCATACTTAACAAATGTACTCATTTTTATATTATCTAAATACAATTTTAACATGAATAACATAAGTACCCATGACTTAGTACTTCCTTAAAGCAACAGCTCCACACTTACTACACACAAAACATAAAATAAATATCCTGTAAACACTATATCATGCTACAGAACAACACCAAGTACATTTTATAACACATTAAATATTAATTGAACAGTATATTATACTCAACTCCTACACATTAAACTCATCCCACTATACACAATGTTTATGTTTTACATCTCATACCACTCATTACATATTTTAGATTTAGGTACACTTTTGATGTTTTATTACTTAGTAACCTTACTAGGTACCTTCAGTGCATTCTTTAGGTGAGATGGGCCCTCTTGTATTTAATTATAACATACTTTGGGCATTGTTTTAAGTTATGTTTACAAAGTTTTTTATGTAACGTCGGGAACCTCAACTCTGTTACGTTACAATATATATATTGTAACGTAATGAAAATATGGTCCCCTACGTTACATAAATAAGTGTATAATTTTTAAAATAAAAATAAAAATATTAATTGTCCATAATAATAAAAGGTCAGAAAAATAACCCATGAATAAATAAATGAATAATCCCATAATAAGAATACAAGGTAGAAAGGAAAATTAAGAATGTTTATAAATACCAACTTCAGTGTTCAGTGAAAAGGTGTAAACGATAGACAAATGTAAAACATAACATAGACAGTTTTATAATAATTGATGATTTAAATGAGAGGAGAATAATTAGTTAGTGCATAATTTATTTCATAAAAATGTACCTGTTATTACGTTGTATCATGTTGTATTATTATCATGATAGTTATGTTGTTTTTTGTGTGTAGCAAGTGGAGTAATTCTTTTAAAAGAATATCAATTAACTGATATTAATTTCATGTTTTGTGTTATCAATATGTCATTAGAGAGCTGTTGTTAAACGTTATATAGTTAAATGTACTTAGTTAGTAGGCAGATTATAATTGTAAACTTGGCCAGAAAGGCTATAATTGTTAATGAGATACAAAAGGGTTTAGTGTAATCATATAATAAACAAATGAAGGATTCTATAATAATGCAAGTAGTAACAAAATAAAATCAGAAGTAGATAAAAATGTAATGATAGGCCTAAAACCAGTAACATTGTATAGTAAGTCAGGTCAGAAAGGTTAGGTAAAGAAATTTGTAAAAAATACTAAATAGAATATAATGAGTTAGGAGAAGTTAATAATAATTGCTGATAGCAGATAAATAAATTCAATTTAAATAAAATATCAAAATGCAATAGTGCAATGATACCGAAAGGTAATATTTTGTAACAGGAAAATAATACCTGTTAGAGTAAGTAGATTAAGAGGAAACGACAGCAAAATGTATAAAATTTAGTTACAAACAATATGTAAAAGTATAATAAGATATAATGTAAATTTAGTAAAGAACTATTTTAATGAGTGTAAGAACATTGTATGATAATGGTTATAGTATTATACGAGGGCTATCCAGAAAGTAACAGACGTTTTGAAATAAAAAATTTACAAAATGAAAAAACAAAATTTTATTATATACATTTGAAAGGTACACTCTTAAGCTATTTTTCTATATAATCGCCATTCAAATTAAGGCACTTATCATACCGTGGCACAAGTTTTTCAATACCGTCTCTGTAGAAATCTGCCGCCTGCGATTTCAACCACTGGTTTACACCGGCATGCAGTTCGGCGTCAGTATCAAAGCGTAGTGTAGCGAGCCATGTCTTCA
Source organism: Magicicada septendecula (assembly GCA_034769895.1). NCBI lineage: Eukaryota > Metazoa > Arthropoda > Insecta > Hemiptera > Cicadidae > Magicicada > Magicicada septendecula. The sequence continues at coordinate 1,045,196 of JAWRYS010001911.1, read as the reverse complement.
TCGCTGAGAAGAGGTGATAGTCGCTCGGCGCCAAATCCAGGCTGTATGGTGGATGATCGAACACCTCCCATCCAAAACCATCGAAGAGCTCTCGGGTACGATTGGTCGTGTGTGGACGTGCGTTGTCGTGAAAAAACAAAACCTTCGCACTAAGTTTTCCCCGACGCTTGTTTTGTATCGCGCGCCTTAACTTTCTCAGTGTTTCACAATACCTCTCTGAGTTAATTGTTGTGCCACGTTCAAGAAAATCAACGAGAATCACTCCTTCAGAGTCCCAAAACACAGTAGCCATGATCTTTCTTGCTGACAGTGTTTGCAAACACTTCCTTGGTTTCTTGGGAGAATCTGTGTATCCCCATTCTATCGACTGCCTTTTTGTTTCACTATTGACATGCTTCACCCAAGTCTCGTCCCCAGTTACGATACGATCGATAACTTTGTTACCATTTTTGTCGTAATCTTCGAGGAAAGTTAGTGCTGCAGCCAGTCTCTGTTTTTTGTGGTCTTCCGTTAGGATTTTCGGAATCCACCTAGCACAAAATTTGTGGTAACCAAGCTTTTCCCCCACAATTTCATGCACCAAACTCCGTGAAATTTGGGGAAAATGTTTCGAAAGTTCCGTAATCGTGAAACGACGATCTTCACGAATTTTGTCGTTGATTTTCATCACCAGTTCGTCAGTCACAAGGCTAGGTCTACCACTGCGGTCCTCATCGTGAACATTGGTACAGCCATTTTTAAAATCAATGCACCATTGCCTCACTCGGCTTTCACTCATTATTCCTTTTCCGTACACATCACAAAGTTGGCGATAAATTTCAATTGGTTTGTGATTTTTTGCCAACAAAAACCTAATCACAGAACGCACCTCACAAGTGGCGGGATTTTCTATTGCAGCGCACATTTTAACACATCACAGAGAGCAAAGTAAGAGGGGCACAGACCGCACGCTACCACAGCTGGATGTGTACTGAGTGTAGGAACGTTCTGACACCAAGATGGTGGCTCTATCCCCGCCCACTGCCACGGTCGGTCAAAACGTCTGTTACTTTCTGGATAGCCCTCGTATATCATATCCAATAAGAGGAGACAGGATGGTTGTCAAGGACGACGAGAGATATAAAATTTGTTGGTTCGATTATTGAATAATTATCCATGAACGAAGACGGATTAGTTGAATGCACTCAGAAAAGAATTGATAAAATTAAATTAAACCAATACAATTGTGAACAAAATTAAGTAATAAATCACTATAATATTGCTCACTGACATTTGACAGTCTTATATAACCGAATAATTATAAACCTATACATCAAAAGTGACGAAAATCTAAAGGAAGAACTCTACAAATAAAACTCAATATAATGAGTAATCATTAACTTAATTAATAAACCAAAGCAGAGAAATAACTACCTGAATAGAGTTATATAATCCAGTATTATAAAGAACGAAAACAAAACACAAAATTATACTTGAACGTCATCTTCCACAATTCAATAGAAAAAGCATCATTGGACACGAAATACATTGAAACCCGTAACCACAAGAATTGGACATTGGTGAACAAAAGGAGCGGCATTTCTGCATCATCCCAGGACCAAACATCCACTTTTATTTCGAACTTGGAGTGAAGACTGGCGAGGATTAATTCATCTGTATTCCGTTATTGACCAAACACTGCGACGAGGTTAGCTGTACACGGCCTTACCAAGTAACGATGTCCAGCAGATGGTAAAACTCCACTTATTTTAAATAATATTTAATAAGAAAATAGTACTATATCGTGATACCTTCTAATCCTATTTATGCATTTTCTGACCTTACTAATAGTTGAAAGAACCTTCACACCCTGTGTTTAAAGAAATGCCATAATAATCAAAATAATATATAACCCTGAATCTGATCGATAATCGATTACTTCTAATACGATCGACTTTTGTATCTCCGTAAAGGAAGAACTTTGTTGTCAAGTAATAAAAAATCATAATAAAGAATCATTTCAGAATTTAACGATATCTTATTATTTATATTATATTTAGTGCAGTGTGAACAAGTTGTAGTATAAGTAGCGAGTGTAACGTAGGAATTATTGTACGCGGGTAACTAACCTACAATTTTCAACTAACTGTGAACCACAGCGCTACCTCGCGGACCGCTGTTGAATTAAAGAGAACGAGAAACAGATAAGGATTCCCTCTCTTCTCTTCAAACGCGGGCTAGGCTTGAATAAGAAAATTAGAATTACACACTTAATACATAAATTTAATCACAACAACATAAATATAATTTGAGGAGGACAAAAGCACACTATAAATTGGCGAACCCAACAGTGGGGCTTTAGAAGATAGTGATACGGTAGAAAAGACGCTATACGTGGTACACTATAAATTGGCGCTCAACTTGTGTAGGGCTTAAGTTAAGTAAAATGTTGATTCTATAACTATTACTTAACTCGAGCAGGCAACTATTGGAGACAAAAATGCATAATACCAGAGGTAGGTCAAAGAAGAGAGCAGAAGACACGGAAAAGGAAGAAATGGGACAGGAACAAGAAATAGAAGTAGTCACAGATAGGGAAATGGAACAACAGACAGGCGATAAAGAAGAAACTGAAGTAATTGTAAACAAGGAAAAGGAAGTAGTTGAAGAGGATGCCCAAGGGGACCAACCAGATAAAGCGGGAGCCAGGGAAGAACGAAATTGGCAGGAAATGATGAAATTCATGGCAGAACAATTTAGGAAACAGGAGGAAAACTCAAAGAAAACAAATGATGAAAATAAGGAGAATTTAAAGAAAATAAATGAGGAAAATAAGGAGAATTTAAAGAAAATAAATGAGGAAAACAAGGAGAATTTTAGGAAACGGGAGGAAACTTCAAAACTGATGAACGAGAAGTTCGATAAGAACAATGAAAGCTTAATCCAAATTAACGAAAGGTTTGACAGGAATGATGAGAGTTTAAGACAAATGAAGGAAGAGATCCGAAAAAAAATGAAGAGAATTTAAGGTGGATTAATGAAAGAATTGAGAATATTCATGTGACAATTAACCAAAAGGTGGATAAAAACAATGAAGAAAGGAAACAAGAAATAGCCAAAACAAATGAGAAGTTAGAAAAAACCAACGAAACAGTGATACAAGTCCGTGAGGAAATACAAAATAAAATCAATTACATAAAAAATGAAAATAAAACGATGGTTGAAGGACTCCAACAGGAGGCTGTAGAAAGATGCGAGAGATTAAACAAGAGGTACGTCAAATACGGGAGGAGAATAAGGAAGGAATAGCACAAGTACAGACTGACATTGGTGAAAGAATGGAGAGAGTATATAATAACTTAAACAATGTCGCAGGCCAAGTAAGTACGAATAAACAGAAGATCGAGGAAATCCGTCGACGCGAAATACAGATACAAGAAGAAGTGGATTCATGGCAGGATAGAACATGCCAAAATACTCGTATCACCAACAACGATAACCGGGAGTCAATCAATTTTCGTAATTACAAGCGTAACCCCATGGAGTTTTTGAAAAGGGTAGAAGTGATAGCACGGAGTAGAGAGAACCATTGGAATGTTATCCGAGGAATGATCGACGAAATGTTTAAGGATACCCACGACAATTGGTGGACGGCAGTGCGTCCCGATGTTCAAGATATAACAGATTTCAAAAAACAGTTTAGGGAGAAGTATTGGTCGGAGTCGACCCAAAATATTTTAAGAAATAATTTAAGCAATGGTCGTTATGTGGCAAATGTAGGACAAATCTCCCACATCATACTTCTTAGGCAAGGTGTGCATGGCCCTGAATCTGGAGCCCTCTGGAGCCCAGAATACCCGAGGAGTGTTTGGTGATACAACTCTCATACCATTACGAGGAAGGGATAAAGAAAGCCCGTATATATAGCCAGATTAAAACTATCCAAGCCATGGCTAAATTTTTAGAAAATTATGAACATGAGGGACAGTATCAACCGAACCGTATGTTAAACACTAAATACAATAGATACAATGGCAACGACCATCAACAAAATTCAAACAATAATATTAATAATAATAATCAAACAAACCAAAATGGTAACCAGAACAGAATCAATACCAACAACACTAATAATAATCAAAGGAATAATAATTATCGGGGTAATAACCATTATAATTACCGTGGTAATCGGAATAATAGAGGAGATGGGGACAACCGACCCAATAACTACCGACACAATGTGAATTACATATACTCTCGACCTCAAAATAATCAGAGACGGTATTACCCGAGGACACACACGAACCACAACTATTATAACCAGTCACAACGTGGGGACGACTACCAATACGGAGGAAATTGTAGACCAATGGACAACAATCCGGGGGACAGGCAGGAACCACTACAGAACCAGCCTCAAAACTCACCATAAAACAGGAAGGATGAGGGAAGCCCTCATTTAAACTAACAGAGGCAGTGAGAACTGAAGACCACCCATCACTGAACCAATCTCTTGGGGACCAACGACCAATAACCAGACGTACCACTGACCAGACTATAACCATCATCACCAACCATTATTTGAAAAATATCAGGGAAAGACCTATTAGAAGAGGGAGATACCCATGTACACAATAATACTTACAAAATAATGAACCCTATCACAAAAATGAGTAAGGGAACATACAATCAGGAATCTATAAAAAAGTATCATGACGAAACACCATCACCAATCATCAATGACTAACAAGACGGACGAGAATATATTCAGAATAAAACCCACAATATTCTAAAATAAGTAAGAACGTCTTACTATGTGTTTACAAAGATATTATGTTGAATATTTTAAGAAGAAAAAAAAACCCCACAAAATTCTAAAATAAGTAAGAACGTCTTACTGTGTGTCTACGAAGATATTATGTTGAATATTTTAAGAAGAAAAAAAACCACAAAATTCTAAAATAAGTAAGAACGTCTTACTATGTGTTTACAAAGATATTAGGTTGAATATTTTAAGAAAAAAAAACCCACAAAATTCAAAAATAAGTAAGAACATCTTACTATGTGTTTACGAAGATATTATGTTGAATATTTTAAGAAGAAAAAAAACCCCAAAAATTCTAAAATAAGTAAGAACGTCTTATTATGTGTTTACGAAGAAATTATTTTGAATATATTAAGAATAAACCCCAAAAAATTAAAAAACTAGATAAGAAAAACTTACTCAAAATACTTAGAAACAATGTGATTTAAGATAAATGACAAAACGCCAAGAGAATTGTAGAACAGATTACATGATTATTTATAAACAATATGATTTAAAATTGAATAAGAAAAAATATATATATAAACTATTAATGGTAATGTGCTCAGACAAGAAGGTAAAATAAGAAGAACAATGGATAATTTAATGACTATAATTACAATGAAACTAAAGAATGATAATAATTAATGCAAATACAATTTAGAATTTCTTTGAATAGAAAATGATAAAGGAAGAAATAGTACGGAGAACATCTGACACAAGAAAGAAGGTCAAAGGTGTTTACAAATAATGACTGTCAAAAATGGTATCTGAAAATAGTTACTGAAAATAAGAAGGAATCAAGAAGAAAAAGAAATATATATAATTAAATGTAAAACGCAACAGTGTAAAGAATCCCAAAGATGTTTATTATTAGTCAAATGAAGAGACTATTATGATATTATTTTATTTTTTATAACTGTCTGTAGATGAATTCCAGCAGTATTATATTGAAGTGTAGTATGGCCAGCAGAGTATGTAGCCAAAAATTGCCTCTCTGGACTGTCCCAGCTCACATGTTAGGGAATGTTAGGGAAATTGAATATTTAAGGGATAATAAAACCGCTGTGAAGATTGACATCATATTCCAAAAGTATGAAGGAAGAAAACAGAAAGAAGATAGCTGACAGAAGATCAATGGAGAGACGCATTTATAGAAGTAAATAGAAACATGAGAGTGTTAAAACTAATTTTTACTGATTATTGTGACCAATCATTGTCAAGTAATGTTTGAAAAAAACAAAGCAAGAGAAGTAATATCATTAATGAATTTTCGTCCTATAGAGAAAAGTGAATACTAGTCGAAAATGTTACATTCAGAAATCCAATCAATTACCATTAAAACTATACAATAAATAAAAGCAAGGTATTCCAAGTCATGAAAAAATATAAGTTTATTTTGACCCAAATCATATTCAGGTAAACTAAACTTCTTTTGGAGGGGAAGCATATGTAACGTAACGAAAATATGGTCCCCTACATTACATAAATAAGTTTATAATTTTTAAAATAAAAATAAAAATATTAATTGTCCATAATAATAAAAGGTCAGAAAAATAACCCATGAATAAATAAATTAATAATCCCACAATAAGAATACAAGGTAGAAAGGAAAATTAAGAATGTTTATAAATACCAACTTCAATGTTCAGTGAAAAGGTGTAAACAATAGACGAATGTAAAACATAACATAGACAGTTTTATAATAATTGATGATTTAAATGAGAGGAGAATGATTAATTAGTGCATGATTTATTTCATAAAAATGTACCTGTTATTACGTTGTATTATGTTGATGTTGTATTATTATCATGATAGTTATTTTGTTTTTTGTGTGTAGCAAGTGGAGTAATTCTTTTAAAAGAATATCAATTAACTGATATTAATTTCATGTTTTGTGTTATCAATATGTCATTAGAGAGCTCTTGTTAAACGTTATATACTTAAATGTACTTAGTTAGTAGGCAGATTATAATTGTAAACTTGGCCAGAAAGGCTATAATTGTTAATGAGATACAAAAGGGTTTAGTGTAATCATACAATAAACAAATGAAGGATTCTATAATAATGCAAGTAGTAACAAAATAAAATCAGAAGTAGATAAAAATGTAATGATAGGCCTAAAACCAGTAACATTGTATAGTAAGTCAGGTCAGAAAGGTTAGGTAAAGAAATTTGTAAAAAATACTAAATAGAATATAATGAGTTAGGAGAAGTTAATAATAATTGCTGATAGCAGATAAATAAATTCAATTTAAATAAAATATCAAAATGCAATAGTGCAATGATACCGAAAGGTAATACAGTAAACCCTCGATTTAACGGACTAATTGGGGCTGAGGGGTGTTGTTATACTCTATTCCAATTTAAATATATTAAAATACAAACTTACAATTTCCACCTACCTGCACAATCTCTTCTATCAGGGTTCAGAGTTCGATCACATGTACCTCAGATGCAAACCTGTGTTAGGGTTATTGAAATAACTGATTCTACACATCGTTATGAAGAGAAATAATTAGTTTTAATGATCAACTATTGCAAATGTAAATTTCTGTTTACCAAATACATTTTCCTTACATGGTTTTCAAATATGGTGTAACTTCTTGTTCATACGTCTAACTACAATACTTAACTATAATTACTTACTTTAACGAAGATAGCCCAGCCTGCCTTTCACTCACTACTCACATTCTAAAACAAAATTCCCTTTTACCCTTATGAACTAAAACCCATTACACAAAGCCCCAACCAGCAACGTGTTCACTCGTTGACCGCGTGGTCGCCCCGTTTTAAGTTCTTAATTGTCCCGAATCAGTAAAAAAAAACTATTGTGTTTTGGTGTTGTCTCGTTGTTCACACATCACCGCCACTTGGTTTTGACACTGTTAACTCATTTTTTACTGTTATATTATGAAATTTTGCACGGAGCCCACTCGGCTCAGTACCGGCGCCGGTCTAATCAGTGAACAACTGCGCAACTTACTTGGCGAGCGGGAGGAAATAGTGTTCCACGGCCATCAGATCTCGTTGTCGTTCAAGGTTGATTTGTTACAGTTTATTGGCTCTATGCATGATACATAGTGGTTGTATCAGTCATATGCGTCGACGATCTCTAGGCACTGCTAGTCTGTCGTCACTAACAGTAGACGGTCCTTAGCTCCGTTTCCTCCATCTCAGTCAAGGAGACTGCAACAGTTTCGCTCTAGGCCATTATTTTTACAGCGTCGTTTCATTTTCTTGGCGCCCCAACAGCGCGCATACTTGAGTCGTTGCGTGCGTGCGCCGTCACATTCACGCACAGTTCTGAGAAATAGAGGGTGGTGCAAATTCTTTGCCTGGTTACATAACTGACTACTACGTTTCTGCTTTGTTTCAACACTGTTTCTACACGTGGTCTGTTACAAGGGAATTAAAGTTTGCACAATAATTTTATGAAACCCCGAAAAATAAAATAAATGAAATACAAAAACCCCATAACCGCAATAAATGAAATGACCCACTTTTGACACGTTACAGTGTCCGTAAAATCGAAAGTCCGGTAAATCGCAAATTTTGTTTTTTGAGGATATATTTAAATCAATTAGGCCTATAACACTTGAAATTTTAATACTATTAATATCATGCAAATACCATATTGTTCCGAATACAAGCCACACTTTTTCTCCTAAAAACATGGTTGCTAATTTGGCATGCGGCTTGCATTCGCGCGCTAACGAAATTCGAAGTTATACCTGACTTCTGGCGGGACGAACGCTTTTGGTATCTATGGGTTGTTTACTGCCTAAGCAACAGCAGTTTGCCTGGCTGTAGTTAAGTCTGGCGTTATGATTTATGACTACAACCGAATGTTTTAACAGCAAACTGAAGAAAGAATAGGAAGATAAAGTGTAAGTGCGTGCGCACGCGAGCGTGTTCGCACCCTTCTGTAGGCAGCAAGACAAAGGATGAGTAGAGGGGTGTGAGTAACATGTTTCTATATAACGGGTAAACTACCAGTGTGGTTTTCTATTGTAACAGCGACAACATCGCTTATCTGTACTTTGTTTCCATTCGGTGTTTTTGTAGTGCGTTTGCGGTATGAGTGATATTGTGGAGACTAAAGGCACGCAGTCAAATCAAATTAAACGTAACCCGTACGATGCGAATTATAAATTAATTGTGATACAAAATGTAGAAAAAACATACAATCGCGAAGCCGCAAGGAAATTCGATATTGATGAATCCTGTATTCGACGATGGAGAAAACAGAAAGAACGACTTTTAAATGCAAATACTGCATGATGAGCATTCGCGGGACCTCAGGTTGGGCATTTTGTAGCAGTAGAGTCCAGCGTCTGTGAATACATACGGCTTTTAAGAAGGCAAGGACTCCCTGTCACTAGACATGTTTTAAAATTAAAAGCTTTAGAAATCGCAGAAGAATTAAAAGTTTCCAGTTTCAAAGCCAGCTTCGGGTGTAAAAGACGAATGATGCGGCGAAATGGATTTGCGCTTAAATGACGTACATCACTCGCGTTAAAACTACCGAGTGACTACGAAGAAAAACTCCTACAGTATCAGCGGTTTGTCATTCATTTACACAAGAAGCATAATTATTCACTTGAACACATGGTAAATGCTGATGAAATGCCCTTATTTTTTATTTTTATTTACGTATATTTACTGTGGACCAAAAGGGAACCAAATCTGTAACAGTAAAGATTACGGGAAGTGAAAAGTTACGTGCCACTGTAATGCTTGCTGTATTAGCCGATGGACGAATATTTCACAGTGAAATAAGATGCATATCAGTGTATATTGTTCAGTGTTAGTCGTCGTGATGTCTTCCACTGAACGTGTGCGACGCCTGCGTCAACGACAACGCAAAGACAGGGATCGTGAAGAATTAAATGAATTCTTGATGAATACTCCGTTCTCATCAAATACAATTGAAGATGAGAAAATTTGCGTGTTTCAAAACAAGAAACAAGAAGAAAAGAAACAAAAAGAAAAGAAATGAAAGAATGCTCCGATAGCCAAGCAATATCGCCAGAACAGGAGAGTCTGCAGTTTATGCACATTATACGTTTCAAAAGCCTAAAAACATTATCATGCTTTGATGTTTCAGGTTTTGTTTTTCCTTTTTTTCCCCCCGTTGTGTCGTCAAATCTGTCCATTAATTCCGAAGTCCATTAAACCGAGGTCCGTTAAATCGAGGGTTTACTGTATTTTGTAACAGGAAAATAATACCTGTTAGAGTAAGTAGATTAAGAGGAAACTACAGCAAAATGTATAAAATTTAGTAACAAACAATATGTAAAAGTATAATAAGATATAATGTAAGTTTAGTAAAGAATTATTTTAATGAGTGTAAGAACATTGTGTGATAATGGTTATAGTATTATATATCATATCCAATAAGAGGAGACAGGATGGTTGTCAAGGACGACGAGAGATATAAAATTTGGTTGATTCGATTATTGAATAATTATCCATGAACGAAGACGGATTAGTTGAATGCACTCAGAAAAGAATTGATAAAATTAAATTAAACCAATACAATTGTGAACAAAATTAAGTAATAAATCACTATAATATTGCTCACTGACATTTGACAGTCTTATATAACCGAATAATTATAAACCTATACATCAAAAGTGACGAAAATCTAAAGGAAGAACTCTACAAATAAAACTCAATATAATGAGTAATCATTAACTTAATTAATAAACCAAAGCAGAGAAATAACTACCTGAATAGAGTTATATAATCCAGTATTATAAAGAACGAAAACAAAACACAAAATTATACTTGAACGTCATCTTCCACAATTCAATAGAAAAAGCATCATTGGACACGAAATACATTGAAACCCGTAACCACAAGAATTGGACATTGGTGAACAAAAGGAGCGGCATTTCTGCATCATCCCAGGACCAAACATCCACTTTTATTTCGAACTTGGAGTGAAGACTGGCGAGGATTAATTCATCTGTATTCCGTTATTGACCAAACACTGCGACGAGGTTAGCTGTACACGGCCTTACCAAGTAACGATGTCCAGCAGATGGTAAAACTCCACTTATTTTAAATAATATTTAATAAGAAAATAGTACTATATCGTGATACCTTCTAATCCTATTTATGCATTTTCTGACCTTACTAATAGTTGAAAGAACCTTCACACCCTGTGTTTAAAGAAATGCCATAATAATCAAAATAATATATAACCCTGAATCTGATCGATAATCGATTACTTCTAATACGATCGACTTTTGTATCTCCGTAAAGGAAGAACTTTGTTGTCAAGTAATAAAAAATCATAATAAAGAATCATTTCAGAATTTAACGATATCTTATTATTTATATTATATTTAGTGCAGTGTGAACAAGTTGTAGTATAAGTAGCGAGTGTAACGTAGGAATTATTGTACGCGGGTAACTAACCTACAATTTTCAACTAACTGTGAACCACAGCGCTACCTCGCGGACCGCTGTTGAATTAAAGAGAACGAGAAACAGATAAGGATTCCCTCTCTTCTCTTCAAACGCGGGCTAGGCTTGAATAAGAAAATTAGAATTACACACTTAATACATAAATTTAATCACAACAACATAAATATAATTTGAGGAGGACAAAAGCACACTATAAATTGGCGAACCCAACAGTGGGGCTTTAGAAGATAGTGATACGGTAGAAAAGACGCTATACGTGGTACACTATAAATTGGCGCTCAACTTGTGTAGGGCTTAAGTTAAGTAAAATGTTGATTCTATAACTATTACTTAACTCGAGCAGGCAACTATTGGAGACAAAAATGCATAATACCAGAGGTAGGTCAAAGAAGAGAGCAGAAGACACGGAAAAGGAAGAAATGGGACAGGAACAAGAAATAGAAGTAGTCACAGATAGGGAAATGGAACAACAGACAGGCGATAAAGAAGAAACTGAAGTAATTGTAAACAAGGAAAAGGAAGTAGTTGAAGAGGATGCCCAAGGGGACCAACCAGATAAAGCGGGAGCCAGGGAAGAACGAAATTGGCAGGAAATGATGAAATTCATGGCAGAACAATTTAGGAAACAGGAGGAAAACTCAAAGAAAACAAATGATGAAAATAAGGAGAATTTAAAGAAAATAAATGAGGAAAATAAGGAGAATTTAAAGAAAATAAATGAGGAAAACAAGGAGAATTTTAGGAAACAGGAGGAAACTTCAAAACTGATGAACGAGAAGTTCGATAAGAACAATGAAAGCTTAATCCAAATTAACGAAAGGTTTGACAGGAATGATGAGAGTTTAAGACAAATGAAGGAAGAGATCCGAAAAAAAATTAAGAGAATTTAAGGTGGATTAATGAAAGAATTGAGAATATTCATGTGACAATTAACCAAAAGGTGGATAAAAACAATGAAGAAAGGAAACAAGAAATAGCCAAAACAAATGAGAAGTTAGAAAAAACCAACGAAACAGTGATACAAGTCCGTGAGGAAATACAAAATAAAATCAATTACATAAAAAATGAAAATAAAACGATGGTTGAAGGACTCCAACAGGAGGCTGTAGAAAGATGCGAGAGATTAAACAAGAGGTACGTCAAATACGGGAGGAGAATAAGGAAGGAATAGCACAAGTACAGACTGACATTGGTGAAAGAATGGAGAGAGTATATAATAACTTAAACAATGTCGCAGGCCAAGTAAGTACGAATAAACAGAAGATCGAGGAAATCCGTCGACGCGAAATACAGATACAAGAAGAAGTGGATTCATGGCAGGATAGAACATGCCAAAATACTCATATCACCAACAACGATAACCGGGAGTCAATCAATTTTCGTAATTACAAGCGTAACCCCATGGAGTTTTTGAAAAGGGTAGAAGTGATAGCACGGAGTAGAGAGAACCATTGGAATGTTATCCGAGGAATGATCGACGAAATGTTTAAGGATACCCACGACAATTGGTGGACGGCAGTGCGTCCCGATGTTCAAGATATAACAGATTTCAAAAAACAGTTTAGGGAGAAGTATTGGTCGGAGTCGACCCAAAATATGGTAAGAAATAATTTAAGCAATGGTCGTTATGTGGCAAATGTAGGACAAATCTCCCACATCATACTTCTTAGGCAAGGTGTGCATGGCCCTGAATCTGGAGCCCTCTGGAGCCCAGAATACCCGAGGAGTGTTTGGTGATACAACTCTCATACCATTACGAGGAAGGGATAAAGAAAGCCCGTATATATAGCCAGATTAAAACTATCCAAGCCATGGCTAAATTTTTAGAAAATTATGAACATGAGGGACAGTATCAACCGAACCGTATGTTAAACACTAAATACAATAGATACAATGGCAACGACCATCAACAAAATTCAAACAATAATATTAATAATAATAATCAAACAAACCAAAATGGTAACCAGAACAGAATCAATACCAACAACACTAATAATAATCAAAGGAATAATAATTATCGGGGTAATAACCATTATAATTACCGTGGTAATCGGAATAATAGAGGAGATGGGGACAACCGACCCAATAACTACCGACACAATGTGAATTACATATACTCTCGACCTCAAAATAATCAGAGACGGTATTACCCGAGGACACACACGAACCACAACTATTATAACCAGTCACAACGTGGGGACGACTACCAATACGGAGGAAATTGTAGACCAATGGACAACAATCCGGGGGACAGGCAGGAACCACTACAGAACCAGCCTCAAAACTCACCATAAAACAGGAAGGATGAGGGAAGCCCTCATTTAAACTAACAGAGGCAGTGAGAACTGAAGACCACCCATCACTGAACCAATCTCTTGGGGACCAACGACCAATAACCAGACGTACCACTGACCAGACTATAACCATCATCACCAACCATTATTTGAAAAATATCAGGGAAGACCTATTAGAAGAGGGAGATACCCATGTACACAATAATACTTACAAAATAATGAACCCTATCACAAAAATGAGTAAGGGAACATACAATCAGGAATCTATAAAAAAGTATCATGACGAAACACCATCACCAATCATCAATGACTAACAAGACGGACGAGAATATATTCAGAATAAAACCCACAATATTCTAAAATAAGTAAGAACGTCTTACTATGTGTTTACAAAGATATTATGTTGAATATTTTAAGAAGAAAAAAAAACCCCACAAAATTCTAAAATAAGTAAGAACGTCTTACTATGTGTCTACGAAGATATTATGTTGAATATTTTAAGAAGAAAAAAAACCACAAAATTCTAAAATAAGTAAGAACGTCTTACTATGTGTTTACAAAGATATTAGGTTGAATATTTTAAGAAAAAAAAACCCACAAAATTCAAAAATAAGTAAGAACATCTTACTATGTGTTTACGAAGATATTATGTTGAATATTTTAAGAAGAAAAAAAACCCCAAAAATTCTAAAATAAGTAAGAACGTCTTATTATGTGTTTACGAAGAAATTATTTTGAATATATTAAGAATAAACCCCAAAAAATTAAAAAACTAGATAAGAAAAACTTACTCAAAATACTTAGAAACAATGTGATTTAAGATAAATGACAAAACGCCAAGAGAATTGTAGAACAGATTACATGATTATTTATAAACAATATGATTTAAAATTGAATAAGAAAAAATATATATATAAACTATTAATGGTAATGTGCTCAGACAAGAAGGTAAAATAAGAAGAACAATGGATAATTTAATGACTATAATTACAATGAAACTAAAGAATGATAATAATTAATGCAAATACAATTTAGAATTTCTTTGAATAGAAAATGATAAAGGAAGAAATAGTACGGAGAACATCTGACACAAGAAAGAAGGTCAAAGGTGTTTACAAATAATGACTGTCAAAAATGGTATCTGAAAATAGTTACTGAAAATAAGAAGGAATCAAGAAGAAAAAGAAATATATATAATTAAATGTAAAACGCAACAGTGTAAAGAATCCCAAAGATGTTTATTATTAGTCAAATGAAGAGACTATTATGATATTATTTTATTTTTTATAACTGTCTGTAGATGAATTCCAGCAGTATTATATTGAAGTGTAGTATGGCCAGCAGAGTATGTAGCCAAAAATTGCCTCTCTGGACTGTCCCAGCTCACATGTTAGGGAATGTTAGGGAAATTGAATATTTAAGGGATAATAAAACCGCTGTGAAGATTGACATCATATTCCAAAAGTATGAAGGAAGAAAACAGAAAGAAGATAGCTGACAGAAGATCAATGGAGAGACGCATTTATAGAAGTAAATAGAAACATGAGAGTGTTAAAACTAATTTTTACTGATTATTGTGACCAATCATTGTCAAGTAATGTTTGAAAAAAACAAAGCAAGAGAAGTAATATCATTAATGAATTTTCGTCCTATAGAGAAAAGTGAATACTAGTCGAAAATGTTACATTCAGAAATCCAATCAATTACCATTAAAACTATACAATAAATAAAAGCAAGGTATTCCAAGTCATGAAAAAATATAAGTTTATTTTGACCCAAATCATATTCAGGTAAACTAAACTTCTTTTGGAGGGGAAGCATATGTAACGTAACGAAAATATGGTCCCCTACATTACATAAATAAGTTTATAATTTTTAAAATAAAAATAAAAATATTAATTGTCCATAATAATAAAAGGTCAGAAAAATAACCCATGAATAAATAAATTAATAATCCCACAATAAGAATACAAGGTAGAAAGGAAAATTAAGAATGTTTATAAATACCAACTTCAATGTTCAGTGAAAAGGTGTAAACAATAGACGAATGTAAAACATAACATAGACAGTTTTATAATAATTGATGATTTAAATGAGAGGAGAATGATTAATTAGTGCATGATTTATTTCATAAAAATGTACCTGTTATTACGTTGTATTATGTTGATGTTGTATTATTATCATGATAGTTATTTTGTTTTTTGTGTGTAGCAAGTGGAGTAATTCTTTTAAAAGAATATCAATTAACTGATATTAATTTCATGTTTTGTGTTATCAATATGTCATTAGAGAGCTCTTGTTAAACGTTATATACTTAAATGTACTTAGTTAGTAGGCAGATTATAATTGTAAACTTGGCCAGAAAGGCTATAATTGTTAATGAGATACAAAAGGGTTTAGTGTAATCATACAATAAACAAATGAAGGATTCTATAATAATGCAAGTAGTAACAAAATAAAATCAGAAGTAGATAAAAATGTAATGATAGGCCTAAAACCAGTAACATTGTATAGTAAGTCAGGTCAGAAAGGTTAGGTAAAGAAATTTGTAAAAAATACTAAATAGAATATAATGAGTTAGGAGAAGTTAATAATAATTGCTGATAGCAGATAAATAAATTCAATTTAAATAAAATATCAAAATGCAATAGTGCAATGATACCGAAAGGTAATACAGTAAACCCTCGATTTAACGGACTAATTGGGGCTGAGGGGTGTTGTTATACTCTATTCCAATTTAAATATATTAAAATACAAACTTACAATTTCCACCTACCTGCACAATCTCTTCTATCAGGGTTCAGAGTTCGATCACATGTACCTCAGATGCAAACCTGTGTTAGGGTTATTGAAATAACTGATTCTACACATCGTTATGAAGAGAAATAATTAGTTTTAATGATCAACTATTGCAAATGTAAATTTCTGTTTACCAAATACATTTTCCTTACATGGTTTTCAAATATGGTGTAACTTCTTGTTCATACGTCTAACTACAATACTTAACTATAATTACTTACTTTAACGAAGATAGCCCAGCCTGCCTTTCACTCACTACTCACATTCTAAAACAAAATTCCCTTTTACCCTTATGAATTAAAACCCATTACACAAAGCCCCAACCAGCAACGTGTTCACTCGTTGACCGCGTGGTCGCCCCATTTTAAGTTCTTAATTGTCCCGAATCAGTAAAAAAAAACTATTGTGTTTTGGTGTTGTCTCGTTGTTCACACATCACCGCCACTTGGTTTTGACACTGTTAACTCATTTTTTACTGTTATATTATGAAATTTTGCACGGAGCCCACTCGGCTCAGTACCGGCGCCGGTCTAATCAGTGAACAACTGCGCAACTTACTTGGCGAGCGGGAGGAAATAGTGTTCCACGGCCATCAGATCTCGTTGTCGTTCAAGGTTGATTTGTTACAGTTTATTGGCTCTATGCATGATACATAGTGGTTGTATCAGTCATATGCGTCGACGATCTCTAGGCACTGCTAGTCTGTCGTCACTAACAGTAGACGGTCCTTAGCTCCGTTTCCTCCATCTCAGTCAAGGAGACTGCAACAGTTTCGCTCTAGGCCATTATTTTTACAGCATCGTTTCATTTTCTTGGCGCCCCAACAGCGCGCATACTTGAGTCGTTGCGTGCGTGCGCCGTCACATTCACGCACAGTTCTGAGAAATAGAGGGTGGTGCAAATTCTTTGCCTGGTTTCATAACTGACTACTACGTTTCTGCTTTGTTTCAACACTGTTTCTACACGTGGTCTGTTACAAGGGAATTAAAGTTTGCACAATAATTTTATGAAACCCCGAAAAATAAAATAAATGAAATACAAAAACCCCATAACCGCAATAAATGAAATGACCCACTTTTGACACGTTACAGTGTCCGTAAAATCGAAAGTCCGGTAAATCGCAAATTTTGTTTTTTGAGGATATATTTAAATCAATTAGGCCTATAACACTTGAAATTTTAATACTATTAATATCATGCAAATACCATATTGTTCCGAATACAAGCCACACTTTTTCTCCTAAAAACATGGTTGCTAATTTGGCATGCGGCTTGCATTCGCGCGCTAACGAAATTCGAAGTTATACCTGACTTCTGGCGGGACGAACGCTTTTGGTATCTATGGGTTGTTTACTGCCTAAGCAACAGCAGTTTGCCTGGCTGTAGTTAAGTCTGGCGTTATGATTTATGACTACAACCGAATGTTTTAACAGCAAACTGAAGAAAGAATAGGAAGATAAAGTGTAAGTGCGTGCGCACGCGAGCGTGTTCGCACCCTTCTGTAGGCAGCAAGACAAAGGATGAGTAGAGGGGTGTGAGTAACATGTTTCTAAATAACGGGTAAACTACCAGTGTGGTTTTCTATTGTAACAGCGACAACATCGCTTATCTGTACTTTGTTTCCATTCGGTGTTTTTGTAGTGCGTTTGCGGTATGAGTGATATTGTGGAGACTAAAGGCACGCAGTCAAATCAAATTAAACGTAACCCGTACGATGCGAATTATAAATTAATTGTGATACAAAATGTAGAAAAAACATACAATCGCGAAGCCGCAAGGAAATTCGATATTGATGAATCCTGTATTCGACGATGGAGAAAACAGAAAGAACGACTTTTAAATGCAAATACTGCATGATGAGCATTCGCGGGACCTCAGGTTGGGCATTTTGTAGCAGTAGAGTCCAGCGTCTGTGAATACATACGGCTTTTAAGAAGGCAAGGACTCCCTGTCACTAGACATGTTTTAAAATTAAAAGCTTTAGAAATCGCAGAAGAATTAAAAGTTTCCAGTTTCAAAGCCAGCTTCGGGTGTAAAAGACGAATGATGCGGCGAAATGGATTTGCGCTTAAATGACGTACATCACTCGCGTTAAAACTACCGAGTGACTACGAAGAAAAACTCCTACAGTATCAGCGGTTTGTCATTCATTTACACAAGAAGCATAATTATTCACTTGAACACATGGTAAATGCTGATGAAATGCCCTTATTTTTTATTTTTATTTACGTATATTTACTGTGGACCAAAAGGGAACCAAATCTGTAACAGTAAAGATTACGGGAAGTGAAAAGTTACGTGCCACTGTAATGCTTGCTGTATTAGCCGATGGACGAATATTTCACAGTGAAATAAGATGCATATCAGTGTATATTGTTCAGTGTTAGTCGTCGTGATGTCTTCCACTGAACGTGTGCGACGCCTGCGTCAACGACAACGCAAAGACAGGGATCGTGAAGAATTAAATGAATTCTTGATGAATACTCCGTTCTCATCAAATACAATTGAAGATGAGAAAATTTGCGTGTTTCAAAACAAGAAACAAGAAGAAAAGAAACAAAAAGAAAAGAAATGAAAGAATGCTCCGATAGCCAAGCAATATCGCCAGAACAGGAGAGTCTGCAGTTTATGCACATTATACGTTTCAAAAGCCTAAAAACATTATCATGCTTTGATGTTTCAGGTTTTGTTTTTCCTTTTTTTCCCCCCGTTGTGTCGTCAAATCTGTCCATTAATTCCGAAGTCCATTAAACCGAGGTCCGTTAAATCGAGGGTTTACTGTATTTTGTAACAGGAAAATAATACCTGTTAGAGTAAGTAGATTAAGAGGAAACTACAGCAAAATGTATAAAATTTAGTAACAAACAATATGTAAAAGTATAATAAGATATAATGTAAGTTTAGTAAAGAATTATTTTAATGAGTGTAAGAACATTGTGTGATAATGGTTATAGTATTATATATCATATCCAATAAGAGGAGACAGGATGGTTGTCAAGGACGACGAGAGATATAAAATTTGGTTGATTCGATTATTGAATAATTATCCATGAACGAAGACGGATTAGTTGAATGCACTCAGAAAAGAATTGATAAAATTAAATTAAACCAATACAATTGTGAACAAAATTAAGTAATAAATCACTATAATATGGCTCACTGACATTCGACAGTCTTATATAACCGAATAATTATAAACCTATACATCAAAAGTGACGAAAATCTAAAGGAAGAACTCTACAAATAAAACTCAATATAATGAGTAATCATTAACTTAATTAATAAACCAAATCAGAGAAATAACTACCTGAATAGAGTTATATAATCCAGTATTATAAAGAACGAAAACAAAACACAAAATTATACTTGAACGTCATCTTCCACAATTCAATAGAAAAAGCATCATTGGACACGAAATACATTGAAACCCGTAACCACAAGAATTGGACATTGGTGAACAAAAGGAGCGGCATTTCTGCATCATCCCAGGACCAAACATCCACTTTTCTTTCGAACTTGGAGTGAAGACTGGCGAGGATTAATTCATCTGTATTCCGTTATTGACTAAACACTGCGACGAGGTTAGCTGTACACGGCCTTACCAAGTAACGATGTCCAGCGGACGGTAAAACTCCACTTATTTTAAATAATATTTAATAAGAAATTAGTACTATATCGTGATACCTTGTAATCCTATTTATGCATTTTCTGACCTTACTAATAGTTGAAAGAACCTTCACACCCTGTGTTTAAAGAAATACCATAATAATTAAAATAATATATAACCCAGAATCCAATCGATAATCGATTACTTCAATACGATCGACTTTTGTATCTCCGTAAAGGAAGAACTTTGTTGTCAAGAAATAAAAAATCATAATAAAGAATCATTTCAGAATTTAACAATATCTTATTATTTATATAATATTTAGTGCAGTGTGAACAAGTTGTAGTATAAGTAGCGAGTGTAACGTAGGAATTATTGTACGCGGGTAACTAACCTACAATTTTCAACTAACTGTGAACCACAGCGCTACCTTGCGGACCGCTATTGAATTAAAGAGAACGAGAAACAGATAAGGATTCCCTCTCTTCTCTTCAAACGCGGACTAGGCTTGAATAAGAAAATTATAATTACACACTATATCAACCGGTATTGAACACTACTATTACCGAAGCACTAAGTTAATACCGAATACTGAGATATTCTTAGTGTTTGAATAAGATCACACATTAGAAGATATTGTTTATTCACCAATAATCAAACATTGCGGTTCTATAAGAGAAACCGATCCACACATAATATATAAATTTCAATCACAACAAAACAAATATTATATATACTAAATAAAGAGAAGAGGTAAGTGTTAAGTTATAACACACACACACACACACACACACACACACACACACACACACACACACACACACACACATCAAGAAACAGACTGTAGCAAAAAGTGTTTGAATATACATACTGTATTATAATAAAACGACAAGACTCGTGGATTGAATAATTAGGTTTGTTCTCTTTTTATAGTATTATGTTGATTTAATTGGGTTGAAGTCTTTCGATATACTTTTACTTGTAAAACCCAAGTTATTGGCACCAATTTATAATCTTACTTCGAGATATACCCATTTAAGATTGGTTAAAAGCCACCCGTGGTGGTGTCATATGTTAAATACCGGAGTTATACCCTTTAATTCCTTATTAAATTATAGGTGGTTATATGTTGAATAAAGTTTTCTTTAACTGCAGTATGATTGTTAGAATTAATGAAGTGAATTATGTTGATATTATATTGAAATACTCCATTTGAACGGAGATTCTTCATTTGTGATGACAGTGTTAACAAAATATTGTCAATAATAAAATTTAAAACATTTGAATAGCGTCATTGCCGCCGGTGATTATAATATTATATATTATAATATTATAATAAAACGACAAGACTCATGGATTGAATGATTAGGTCATTCTCTTTTTATAGTATTATGTTGATTTAATTGGGTTGAAGTCTTTCGATATACTTTTACTTGTAAAACCCCAAGTTGTTGGCACCAATTTATAATCTTACTTCGAGATATACCCATTTAAGATTGGTTAAAAGCCACCCGTGGTGGTGTCATATGTTAAATACCGGAGTTATACCCTTTAATTCCTTATTAAATTATAGGTGGTTATATGTTGAATAAAGTTTTCTTTAACTGCAGTATGATTGTTGTTAGAATTAATGAAGTGAATTATGTTGATATTATATTGAAATACTCCCTTTGAACGGAGATTCTTCATTTGTGATGACAATGTTAACAAAATATTGTCAATAATAAAATTTAAAACATTTGAATAGCGTCATTGCCGCCGGTGATGAGTGTTACCACCTGATCTCAGACGTAAGCATAACCTCTGTTCGACTGCGAAAAACTTTTTTACCGAATGAAAATAAATAAGTGTTCCATTAATGTTGAAAAAGGCGATTTATTTATCATTTTATCTGATTCTTAATCCTTATTAAAAACAATCAATTCAGTTATCTTTGCTTTACAATAAATCATTACATTTTCTGAAACTTGTATCCCAGGGTTGGTACATTGTATACAAATGTTTGGTCGACAAATTCGTCAAAGTTCGTTTTTAAACAATAGGTTCTTTGAAACTGCAAAATACGGAACTATAAGATGTCAATTATTACTGTAAAGTCTTATAATAGGAGAGTGATTACATTAAATATAGAAAATCTTAAACTAATATCGATAAGTTCTCAAGACGACTGGCATCTAATGTTGAGGTTAAACTGGGTTTCGAGGTTATACACAATTAACCTTGATTTGTGAATAAATATTTCTAACAATGAATACATTTGCAATATTAATAAAGTTCAGAGTCGGTTTAGTGTTCATAATAGTTCATATGGTGCAATATGTTATATAATTAGCTTGTTGGTACATCCTCTTCATTCACTTATTAATATTTATATAAATATATATTAACACTTTCACTGTGAACTTACTTTTAGGTTTTGATTACCCAGACGTTTCGACGTAGTATTCGTCTTTCTCAATGGGTTTTTAAATACTGAATGTCTGTACAGTAACGGTTATGGGATGTGGGTGGATGTGGTGGGGGTTGCTGGTGGGAGGGAATTGGCGCTGGGATTCAAATTTTGTGTAGGTATCAGTGTATCAAAAAGTATGTGTGATCTGTAATGTAATTGTTCATTTAATATGTTGTTTGGTTGTAGTGTGTGATATCTGTAAATTTCAAATTGTTCTGCTGTGTTTAGTTTTCTACTTTTAGGTAAGTAGTGTAGTATTTCCATGTTGTGCTCTATGTTTGTGTAACTGTGGTTTTCGTTTTTTAAATGTGTGGCATATGTGGAATGTATGTAGTCTGTGGTGAGGGCTTTTAGATGTTCAGAATATCTAGAGGAAAAAGATCTTCCCATCTGGCCGATGTAGAATTGGTGACAATCATTGCAGTTTAATTTATAAACCCCTGTTTTGCTGTATGTGTCAGTGTCCTTGTTAGTATTATTTATGTGTTTCCTGATGGTGTTGTTGGTTCTGTAGGCTACTTTATAATTATGTTTCCTAAATGTGTTAGCAATTTTGTGTGTATTGGAATTGTAGTATGTGAGTGTGATGTATTTACTGGGTTTTATGCTGTTGGTTTTATGTGTTTTACTTTTTGTGTTTAGGATGCGTTTGTGTAGTTTGGTTATTAAATCAGGATTGTATCCATTTTTGATAGCTATATATTTGATGGTGTTGAGTTCTTCTTGGTAGTCATGTGTGTTTAGGGGTATTGAAGTGAGCCTATGGAGCATGTAGTTGAAAGCTGCGTGTTTGTGTTGAGTTGGGTGGTTGGATGAGTTATGTATGGCCATGTCTGATGTGGTAGGTTTTCTGTATATTTTGTTTGTGTGTGTGTTGTTTGTTTTGGTGATTGTGAGGTCCAAGAAGTTTATGCTAATGTTTTGTTCTAATTCAAGTGTGAATTTTAATTTTTGGTGTATAGTGTTAATGTATTTGTGGAAATTTTCAATTTGTCTTTTGTTGCCGTTGTAAAGGAGTAAAATGTCATCAACATATCTGTGCTAATATATTATTTTGTTGGTGTATTTGTTATTGTTTAATATATGTGTTCTTGTTCTATGGTATGTACGAATATTTCGGATAGTATACCTGATGTAGGGGAACCTATAGGTTTGTGTGTAAACCATGTTATTGTGTGAGAAATAGTTTTGTTCAGTGATAATTTTAGTGAGTTGGATGATCTCTTTAATGTGTGTTTCAGGTGTGTTATTTAGTTTTAGTAACTGTTCTAATATAGTTAAGGTTTCTTTTATGGGTACATTGGTGTATAGGTGAAATTGAAAATTTCCACAAATACATTAACACTATACACCAAAAATTAAAATTCACACTTGAATTAGAACAAAACATTAGCATAAACTTCTTGGACCTCACAATCACCAAAACAAACAACACACACACATACAAAATATACAGAAAACCTACGACATCAGACATGGCCATACATAACTCATCCAACCACCCAACTCAACACAAACACGCAGCTTTCAACTACATGCTCCATAGGCTCACTTCAATACCCCTAAACACACATGGCTACCAAGAAGAACTCAACACCATCAAATATATAGCTATCAAAAATGGATACAATCCCGATTTAATAAGCAAACTACACAAACGCATCCTAAACACAAAAAGTAAAACATATAAAACCAACAGCATAAAACCCAGTAAATACATCACACTCACATACTACAATTCCAATACACACAAAATTGCTAACACATTTAGGAAACATAATTATAAAGTAGCCTACAGAACCAACAACACCATCAGGAAACACATAAATAATACTAACAAGGACATTGACACATACAGCAAAACAGGGGTTTATAAATTAAACTGCAATGATTGTCACCAATTCTACATCGGCCAGACGGGAAGATCTTTTTCCTCTAGATATTCTGAACATCTAAAAGCCCTCACCACAGACTACATACATTCCACATATGCCACACATTTACAAAACGAAAACCACAGTTACACAAACATAGAGCACAACATGGAAATACTACACTACTTACCTAAAAGTAGAAAACTAAACACAGCAGAACAATTTGAAATTTACAGATATCACACACTACAACCAAACAACATATTAAATGAACAATTACATTACAGATCACACATACTTTTTGATACACTGATACCTACACAAAATTTGAATCCCAGCGCCAATTCCCTCCCACCAGCAACCCCCACCACATCCACCCACATCCCATAACCGTTACTGTACAGACATTCAGTATTTAAAAACCCATTGAGAAAGACGAATACTACGTCGAAACGTCTGGGTAATCAAAACCTAAAAGTAAGTTCACAGTGAAAGTGTTAATATAAATTTATATAAATGTTATATAAATTTATCGTATAGGTTGATAATTCTAGTAAGTATAATTAATTGTCACTATACTTTCCTCAGATCACTTAATTGCAACTTATTATACACTATCCAATTAGATATACACTGTTAAACCTTCAATAACTTTCGTTGTTTTATAATTCATAACACTTGATAACACTTTGAGTAACTTGGAGTAATTAGGTTAGAACGCCCCGTGTTTACATTCGAAACCCGCACTGCATTGTGGGTGAATCTCGCTTTAACCTAGCGCAGAGCTGTCCATCTGCAAGGCTTTGAATCTGGTGAAGAACTATCAAATATTTTCCGCGTCTCTCTCGCTGTTCGCTAAACGTTCACCCCACAAATCTCGCTATAGGTGATCTGATTGGTCAAAATTGATGACATTCCTTTGTGGACGCATCCACCCTGCTTTATTAAAACTATTTAATTTTGTTTAAAGCATGGGTCTTCGGGTTTGAGAGTTCAAAAGTGACGCCAAACCTTTTACACAAATATATTAAAATAATTTATAACTGATATTACTTCCTTAAGCTACTTACGAATGCTTATATATTATTACCATGGTCTGGCATTTGTTTTGATACACATTTTGATATCCTGCAATACATAATTCGGTTTATAATTAACAAAGATAGTAATTCTTACTTATTACCTATTACAATATTTTGATTAAAATCTTTCTTACCACTATTATATTAACATTTTGAGGTGACATAAATTGAATATACTTATCACAGAGTCCTTAGCTGTGATAATTTAACAACATAAACATATAATTTTGACAAATATAGAATACTTGGCTAGGCTTTATGAGGCCTATATCATCATGAGTTAGTTTAACTAATTATATTATACTGGGGTTGTATGTTAATGGTTTATTACATTTTATACACAATTTGAGTTGACTCTATCAACTTTTGGTTAACTTTCCTTACTTAATACGTTCCTTGTTTCTTGTTTATTATCACTTAAATTGCATGAGTTCTTGTACAAGCAGGCAGCTTATTATTTCTACTTAATTCTGTTTAATACACTTGTTATATTACAAACATCTTATTTCTGATTCGTCATTTGAGTTTCTTGTAAGGTTTACTACATCTGCTTATTCTTATTTGTTTGTTAATTTATACATTATGAATCCTGTATCTAGGTGTATCAGGCCATGTTCATTAAAAACTATTAATTGATTATTCCTTTGATTTTTATTGGTTGGTATTTCGACCAGTAGTTAGTTTAATTATCACTGGTTGTTTTAACACTAGTTACATGTATTAATTCTTGGTATTTCTATGGTTTTTTAATGTGTCATGTGAGTTCTGCATTCCTTCTCACATTTCATTATGTTGTTTCACTTTAATTATAATAATTACAATATTGTGGTGATGTAGTATCTGTCTTAGAATCATCCTTAGGTGATCTAGTTACTTCTAGGTATAACCCTTCACAGTTTTGCATTCCTTTTACTATATATTTTGTTATTTATAAGTGTAAATTCCCAGCTACTTAGGTTAGGTTGTCTACCTACCTCCTTACTGAATATTTGGTTTACATGCCTTGTCTTATCTAGTCATTTTACTCATACCTTAACAGTTTAAAACATTTCACATATACTTGTAAATAATCATATCAACTTTTGGTCATCATACTGTTGATTAATAGATGTCTGCTTTATTGTATTTGATCATTAAAACCCCATGATTTTTTGGTACAGCTAGGCATCTGATTATTTGTACTTATTTTAAAATAATATCCTTGTCATTAATTTAACATCTTCTTCCCAATTAAACCTCCTAGTGATTAATAAGATTTACAATATATTTTGTCATCTTGACTTTTTTTTATTTTTGTTGTTATTTCAACTATGATTCTTGCATTTTGTTGCAATAGGTCATGTTCATTATAGGTATATTATTAATGTTCCCTTCAGTGACAAGTAATAATTATTTACTGTTCCATAGTTAGTATGCATATCACTGGTTATTTTGATATTATCTACTGTCTCTTTTTATTATTATTTATATGGGTTTCTGGTGTACAATTCGAGCCTTTTATACTCAGCCATTTAGTTTCATCTTAGTATGATACCTGATAGCATTATGTCTTTTTTACCATCTCTTTTATTATGAATAGTATTCTCTACCCTTTATTGTTCTAATCGCCATTATTCAGCATTTCGTATTGCGACAACACAAATTACTAAACTATTGGCGCATAGGATATGATAGTATGTGTATTTCAAATTACAAGTCTATATTGGAGGGTTTAAGATTATTTATTGTACAAACACAAGTTATAGTTTATATGGTATATTTGAAATGTACAGAGTGTAATGTATGATATAGAGTCTCTCTTTTAAAATGTTAAATAATGTTCATACGCAAGACGTGATACGTTACATAAGAAGACTCCCACGATGATGTTGTTGAAGAGAAGGGCCGGTCTTTGCGGTATAGATGGATCGTCAGGTGTGGCTTACAAATGACAGACGTTTCACAAGAAACGTATACAGCTGGGCTGGCGTCCTGTAACAGCTGGGCTGATGTCCTGTAACAGCTGGGCTGATGTCCTGCAATTCCCACGATGAATCCGACACTTCGCACACACAACGGTACTACGGATTTTAACACTCGCAAAACTTATATAGAGTTTAAGACCAAGTAATATCTCAGGTGACAGTGAGTTAATCTAATAACGGTATATTGAGCTTATACCTCTCCGGCTTCTTCAAGTGTTCTCGCGAATAACAAGGTCTACCGCGATCAGCAGACCACCCTATGAGGAAATCTTGCACTAGCACGGAAACGTCTTGATGGCACTATTGCGTAACAATTAATGATACTGTCACTGCGGAAAATCTCGCACAGTGGTACAGTTACAATCACTTCTTACACACGTAATACTACAATATTAATATCGTGTGTAAAGATATAAAATCAATTGTTATGCGTCACACGCGTTACTATCCCCGAAAAGTCTTAACAGATCCTTGCAAGCGGTAGAATCTTGTACAAGGAATTGTATGTACCGTTCGTGGTAGCAGCAGTGAAGAACTGCTTGTAATTTTTCGCACAATGCGTTAAAACACTGGTGTGTGCAAATGTACCACACACACAGTTCTGAGTCTTCCCGTTTCACTAGCGACGAATAGTTTTTACAACACCTTGCAAGCGGTAGAATTCTTGTACAAGGAGTGCACGACCCGTTCGCGGTAGATGGCGTAGAAGAACTGCCTGTGTAACGACAGGCATAAGAAAATTTCCAACCACCAGTCAGCATTCTATTGGTGGATGGAAGTCACATGGTTAGTAAGGTGACCATGCACTTTTCATGCATTAGAGTGCATTTACCTTGTAACAGCATGCATAGCGGTAATCAGACTACACGTATCTCATGCATGCTGCCTACCTATTAATAATATACATGAACGTAAACAATAGTCCGACAGGTATAGGGATTGTAGCGATACACACGTCTAAGTTCAGTTAATGGCCACACAACGATAATACTTCACGCGCCACCCGGGAAACGTTTACCACTCGCGCACGCGCGCACGTTTCCACTAACACAGTACATGGATCACCATAAATAATAATGCACAGTCTTCTTTAAACTAAACCCTTAACCTTACTAAATACAATTGATAACAACCAAACTTAACCATCTACCAATATAATATGAATGTCCATTGTCTGTGTACTATATGACTTGCCCCGCCTATCATGATCCTGTGATTCGTTGCAGGATTAACTCCCTCCCGCATAAAAAAAAAATTTTTTTTTTTTTTTTAGTTAACTAACAAAAAATAAAATTTTTTTTTTTTTTTTTATATACCTAAAACAACTTCCTAATCCAGAAATAATAATAATACCCTCGAACTAAAATCAAATAACATCCTCAATTAATACTAACAATTCCAGCTGTCACTTTGACAGAAGCATCAAATCAAAAGACACGTGGTAACCTTCAAACCAAAACAAACACACATGTTCTTGACACACAGATAACGAAATCTTATGCAGGATCATAGCGTACACAGACAACATTCCTTATCTAAACTAGATTATTGTTCACTCTCAGAGTCATCTTACATACAACATTTAAACCTGAACTTGACATATTTAACATCACTACACATTCTTACCCCTATATCCTGACATTTATTTCTGAGTTTACGGATCCTTTGTATAATACTTCCTCAATGAGGACGCATGGAATTTACCAATCGCACGGTTGGTATTTGGGTTGGTTAAGATAAAGGTATTTTTCCCAACTTGCTCCGACAGGGTATACGGACCATTATACAGCCTAAAAAACTTCGCGGCTGTGTTGTCCTCCCTTCTTCCAACATTTAATGCTCGTAAAAGCACACTCTCTCCAGTCTTGAACTTGACTAGTTTATGTTCCGCATTAAATTTCTCCGTGCGCTCCTCGGCGCACTTTTTAATGCGTCTTCTAGCCTCGATTTTCTTTATCTCAACTGGTATAGGCATATTATGTGTCGCTATCCTTTCAATGTGTTTACCCCAGACCCGGCCTGGCATTTCTCCGGTTTGGAGTTCATTCGGAGTATACCCAGTAGTAGAATTATAATTTCCATTTATGGCATACTCAAAAAATTCTAGGAATTCCGGCCACTTACTCTGGTTAGTATTACAGTACGTACAGAACAACCGTCCCAACTCCTTGTTGACCCGCTCGGCCAAGTTACCTTGCGGTCTCCGGATCGCTGTCAAGACCGTCTGGACCCCGTGTTTCTCAAGCTCGGAGTGCCACTTGGTGTTCGTAAATTGCTTACCTTGATCTGAGAGTATCTTCCTTACGGGACCATTTTTCGGCATGTATTTATTTAGCATAATGTTTATGACAGCCGACGTAGTAGGTCTACCAATAGCATATAGGCTAACATGTTTGGTAAAGGCATCCGTAACAACCACCAGGTTCTTCATTCCACGTGCCGCCCGAGGAAGTGGACCCAAAAAATCAATGCATACAAGGTCATTTTTATTACGGACGACAATGTTACCCATTTCAACCTGTGTATGTTGGTTCGGATATTTCGCTGTTTGGCAGATGTGGCATGAGCGGAGTATGGCCTTTATTTTCCTGGTCATATTTAGCCACACAAAATCCTCCCGCATTGCCAGGTAACATTTATAAGGCCCCGCATGAGCCAGACTCTCATGACACATCCAGGTGAGGTCTTCCACCATGGCGTCCGGTACCATAATCTTCCATCCGCCATTGATAATTTTATACACTACGTCTTTATATATTCTGTACTTAGGGTTTTCTTGTATCCGGATAGCGTCATATATCTGCTTCAACTTTGTGTCACGCTGCTGTTCCATACCAATATTTCTTAGCTTATTTTTGAGACTGTCTTCTAATTTATATTTGACAGCTAGAATTTGAACCTCCTGGTTATTAGACGCATGACGTTCTTCCACCATTGGAGGGTATCGGCTTAACGTGTCAGCTGCTTGGTTCTCGCTTGCCTTACAGTACTTAATGGTAAAGTCGTACTCTTGGATGGCCATGATCCAACGGGATATGCGAGCGTTCGCTAACTTGCAGCGCAACATGAACGATAAGGCCTGGTTGTCCGAAAGGATTTCGAAGTGTTGTCCAACCAGGTAATAACGAAATTTACTAATGCAGTACACAATAGCCAATATTTCTTTCTCCGATGTGAAATAGTTACGTTCGGCCCCTTTTAGTGACCTACTACTGTGCGCAATTATTTTGTTTTCGCCCTTCTCATTCCGTTGGTAGAGTACCCCCCCAATGGCATAATCAGAAGCATCGCAATTCAGGACATATGTGCCCCTTTTCTCAGGATGGAACACGTGCAGGTTTCTACTATACAAATTTTTAGTCGCGTCGAAAGCATGCTGATGACGCTCCTCCCATCTCCATTTATTACTCTTACGAAGTAGTTCTAACAACGGCTCAATTGTCCCAGAATATTCTGGAGTAAAACGTCTGAAGTAACCAGTCAATCCGAGGAACGCTCTGATATCCCTGGGTTTTGTGGGTTTCGGGAACTCCATGATCGCATGTATTTTTTCCGGGTCCGTTGTTATACCTTCCGCTGAGATAATATGACCCAAAAATTTAATTTGCGATTTCCCGAACTCACACTTTTCAAGATTGAGAGTCAGGTTAGCGGCTTGCAATTTCTGAAATACAATCTTGAGATGTTCAAGATGTTCTTCAAATGATTTGGATATGACCAAAATATCATCAACAAATATGCTGACGAAGTCCTCCACCTCGGGTCCCAGAGCTAACTCCAAACATCTGACCATGGCCGCTAAACTGGTAACCAAACCAAATGGAACTACTTTAAACTGATAGCATTTATTTCGATATAGAAATGCTGTGTATCTTCTCGACTCCTTGGCAAGGGGAATCTGCCAGAATCCACTTTTGAGATCAAGGCGAGACATGTATTTAACCCCTTGACACTTTATGAATAAGTTCTCCGCATTCGGAGCACAGTCGTAGCATTTTTTTGTAATAGAATTTAGATTTCTCATGTCGAGACATAATCGAATGTCGTTATTTTTCTTTTTAACAACAACCATAGGATTTAAAAAATTGCTATCAGTTCGTTCAATCACACCATTCTGAAGCATACTCTTAACTTCGGCATCAACCTGTTGTTGATAGTGAAGGGGGATGGGGTACGTCTTCCGTACAAATTTATTTTCATCCGTGACCTGAATACTGTGTTCATAAACATTCGTGACGGTAGGATTTTTGGAAAACACAGATTCAAATTTATCAACCATACTTTGCAGCTTATCTTGCTCATTGCTCGTTATCTGCCTGCTATGAGTCCGCAGATTATGTGTTATCTTATCGGCAAGTTGAACCGCTGGGCGAGTTATAGTAATAGGTTCACAATCAGACTCCGTCTTACCCCTCCTGCGTCCTAACCTGATATTGTGTTTATTATTATTTACTGTACATTTCAGTATTTTATTTGGAAAATCCATGGTCGCGTGCAGTTTATTTAATGTGTCCACTCCCAAAATAACATTATACACGAGTTTCTTGACCATAAGCACAGTGACCTCTATTTCCATTCCCTGAATGGATACTGTTATCATAGCTTGACGGTCAACCCTCTGAGATTCACCTGTCGCTGATTTTATGATTTTGTGGGCTGCTGGCAGAATCGGGATTTTTTTAAAATGTTTCCTGTGCCTCTCTAGGAATCGCTCATCCATTAACGAAATTTCTGCGCCGCTGTCAAATAAAACTTCGCCGACACATCCGTTAATTTTCGCGTTGACAATGAGGTCAGTGTCATTTTCAACGCTAATACCTTTCTCATTTTCCTTACTATGGTTATTGCAAATTAAACTATCTCTAATTACGGCAGGATATAGGCCGGACACTACAAAGTTTTTCTTATAATTAACATCTTTCACATTTGATTTATTGAACTGCTTTTTATATTTACACCGGGCTTTTGAAACTTCATTCCTACCTTTACGTGTACTAGTTATTCTGTTGCACGGACTCACGCCGTGCAGCCTTACACGTTTTTTGACTGTTCTATATCGGAATCCTCTTCCTCTACTACTGCTACTTTATTGGCACTAAATTTTTGATTGGTATTTCTATTCGACATCTTAGGTCTTTGTTGTTGTTGCGACTGTGTTTGCTTAGTTTGATTTTGATATTGAAAACTTTTATGCGGTGTTACATTACCGTTACCATTTATATTCGGGTTGTCGATACCTTCCCATTTTGCAAGTAATGTGAGTAGCTCGTCCCACGACTTAATTCCTTGCGTAAGGACGGCCACCTGTATCCCGCGTCCAAAGTGGTGCGCAAGTTTACTTACCATGTCAGGTTCGGTTAAGCTAGGCTCAAGATATCTAGCTCTGGATATCAACTGCATCACATATGCTTCTTTAGGCCCTCTGGTATTGGAATATTTTCCAAACTCCAGCTGCGTACGTATCTTACGCTGGATCTCCTCATTCCAGTACCTAGCTCTGAAATGTCTTACCAGGTCTTCCAACGTGTTGATTTTATCCTGGACGATACTAAACCACTCCGCAGCGGTACCCTTAAGTCGCCGCACTATGAAATTAATTCTATCAGCTTCACTTAAGGTATCACCAATTTGCTCCAGATCCCGCTGGCAAATTTGAATGAAATCCATGGGGTTTTCATTCTCCCGTCCATAAAATCTTTGCTGTGAATTAACGTCATCCAAAGTCTTATATACATACGTAGTACAGTTTAGTGGTGACGAGGTACTTTGCAATCGTGACACTTGCTGTTGCAGCTCTTGAATCCGCACGTCTTGCTCGGCCATTAATTCACTCACCGTAGATCTGTGTTGTATTACTTGCTCTTCCATACCAGAGAGTTTTGCTTCACATTCACTAAGCCGTGACTTATTTACTTCTAAATTCGCCTCTATATTAGCTTTCATAGTTTCCACGGTCTCGCTAATACGCTTTTCTGCCGCTTCTATCATTTGTTTGCTTTGTTTAGATTGCTCCTGCACGGCCGCGTATAATTTCTTGTTCTCCTCATGGAGTGATTTGTTTTGTTTCCCGGCTTCTGCTGAAAGCTTCTGTATATTCACTTCCATCTTTTCTTCCATAGTTTTCATATTAGCTAATATGGCCGCTAAAGCACTCTCTATCCCTTTTGACTCCGCCATAATGATTAAAATTTAATTTAAAATTTAGTAAATTTAAATTTATTGATTTATACGCAAAGCAAGTTATTATTATCACAACAAGATTAGAACATATGGTAACCAGTTTATATGCACGCAGAAAAAGCAGTTCAAAATATCAACATGTAAATACCTTATCTAACATACAACAACTAATAATCTACCTCCAATATACTGATAAAATCTGTTCATATATGATATACAAGAGAATATGCACACTTGAAAAATTATATCCTCAGCTTTTCACATGAACAATACACATACAATTATTACGTTAATTATATTTATACGTCGGATTTTTCCAACAAATTTTATATTCATAGACAAATATATAATAGCGTAAATTTACCGCTATTTTACGAGCCCCACGTTGCTAAGCGCCATAATATCTCTATGCGACAACACAAATTACTAAACTATTGGCGCATAGGATATGATAGTATGTGTATTTCAAATTACAAGTCTATATTGGAGGGTTTAAGATTATTTATTGTACAAACACAAGTTATAGTTTATATGGTATATTTGAAATGTACAGAATGTAATGTATGATATAGAGTCTCTCTTTTAAAATGTTAAATAATGTTCATACGCAAGACGTGATACGTTACATAAGAAGACTCCCACGATGATGTTGTTGAAGAGAAGGGCCGGTCTTTGCGGTATAGATGGATCGTCAGGTGTGGCTTACAAATGACAGACGTTTCACAAGAAACGTATACAGCTGGGCTGGCGTCCTGTAACAGCTTGGCTGATGTCCTGTAACAGCTGGGCTGATGTCCTGTAACAGCTGGGCTGATGTCCTGTAACAGCTGGGCTGATGTCCTGTAACAGCTGGGCTGATGTCCTGCAATTCCCACGATGAATCCGACACTTCGCACACACAACGGTACTACGGATTTTAACACTCGCAAAACTTATATAGAGTTTAAGACCAAGTAATATCTCAGGTGACAGTGAGTTAATCTAATAACGGTATATTGAGCTTATACCTCTCCGGCTTCTTCAAGTGTTCTCGCAAATAACAAGGTCTACCGCGATCAGCAGACCACCCTATGAGGAAATCTTGCACTAGCACGGAAACGTCTTGATGGCACTATTGCGTAACAATTAATGATACTGTCACTGCGGAAAATCTCGCACAGTGGTACAGTTACACTCACTTCTTACACACGTAATACTACAATATTAATATCGTGTGTAAAGATATAAAATCAATTGTTATGCGTCACATGCGTTACTATCCCCGAAAAGTCTTAACAGATCCTTGCAAGCGGTAGAATCTTGTACAAGGAATTGTATGTACCGTTCGTGGTAGCAGCAGTGAAGAACTGCTTGTAATTTTTCGCACAATGCGTTAAAACACTGGTGTGTGCAAATGTACCACACACACAGTTCTGAGTCTTCCCGTTTCACTAGCGACGAATAGTTTTTACAACACCTTGCAAGCGGTAGAATTCTTGTACAAGGAGTGCACGACCCGTTCGCGGTAGATGGCGTAGAAGAACTGCCTGTGTAACGACAGGCATAAGAAAATTTCCAACCACCAGTCAGCATTCTATTGGTGGATGGAAGTCACATGGTTAGTAAGGTGACCATGCACTTTTCATGCATTAGAGTGCATTTACCTTGTAACAGCATGCATAGCGGTAATCAGACTACACGTA
Organism: Magicicada septendecula; assembly: GCA_034769895.1. Taxonomy (NCBI): domain Eukaryota; kingdom Metazoa; phylum Arthropoda; class Insecta; order Hemiptera; family Cicadidae; genus Magicicada; species Magicicada septendecula. The sequence goes on along the minus strand of JAWRYS010001911.1, from coordinate 1,010,042 downwards.
TCTCATGCATGCTGCCTACCTATTAATAATATACATGAACGTAAACAATAGTCCGACAGGTATAGGGATTGTAGCGATACACACGTCTAAGTTCAGTTAATGGCCACACAACGATAATACTTCACGCGCCACCCGGGAAACGTTTACCACTCGCGCACGCGCGCACGTTTCCACTAACACAGTACATGTATCACCATAAATAATAATGCACAGTCTTCTTTAAACTAAACCCTTAACCTTACTAAATACAATTGATAACAACCAAACTTAACCATCTACCAATATAATATGAATGTCCATTGTCTGTGTAATATATGACTTGCCCCGCCTATCATGATCCTGTGATTCGTTGCAGTATATTCTATTTACATTTTATTTATTAATCGGTTCTTTCTGATATACTTTCAGTTATATTAATTATTTTGTTTAATGATACGATACAATCTTATTCTTTTTTCTTATACATTATTATGTATTTCATTGTTACGTGGTTGTTACCTCACTCTCCTAATCTTGTTGGGTAATTGTATAGTCACTGTCGGTCTAGTCTTTAAGTCAGTTTGTCTTGATTATTATACCATTTATGCTCATTGACAATTAAATTATATTTTTTATTCCAAATCATTATCTTCATAATCACACTTTTTCTGTAAGGTGTTATACCTTATTGTTTCTTATGGTACTTTTACTGGTTTATATCGTTCATCTGTGTTTTGTGATCTTGTGACGTTTTGTAACGTTACAATATATATATTCAAACACTTGGGGATTTGCTACAGTCTGTTTCTTGATGTATATAATATATTTAATATTTGTACTGAAATTACCTGGGTTTTTTTTTTTTTGAGGTGATTTCAGTATATATAAACAAATGAGCATGAAAATAACTTTGCTATAGAGGTTAGAAAAATGAACGAACAGATTGAAGAGCTTGATATTGCCATTACAGAAAACATACAGTACCCAAAGGTTACTTAATATACACTATATAATTCTGTTGTATATAAAAATACACAAAAAAACACTCGAATCACTACAAATAAAATATGAGTCTGAATCAGTATTGTCCTCCCTCTTGTTACTAATTTCTGCAAGTTCCCTAACTTGCTCTTCACTCAGATATGTCATATTTGAATTTTAATACTAAATACGACACAAAATATATTAAACGAAACACACAATTAAATAAAGCAATCAAAAATATACATGTTTTTTTTTTCCAGTCCGATATACTGTAATGTAAACAGACATGCAACCTTAAGCCACTTGTTTGCAACTTTGTAGTTCTGCTTAAATAAAATTCATTATTGTATATAGATCTGCCATCTATTGGAAGTAATGTGAACAAAATAAGTCAGTGAACGTTTCTATTATGTTTCACGTTTTAAATATAAGACGCCGAACATTGGAAACAACGAGAAACTACGCGTCGTAATATTACAGCATCTGCACGCAAAGAGTTAATGAAGGTCTGTGAAATGGGACACTAGTGTTTTAATAAGTATTTATTCAGTAAGTTTAAACATTCATGTAGTTCCTTGTTATTCAAATTTAATTAATTCCCAATTCCCACAATCTGAATAATGAATTCCACAAATTGGAGGCCACACCAAACACAACTACTTTGAATGAATTGTATGTGATAACGAATCTTTCACTATAAATATCATGTTAATAAAAGATATATACACTTATTAATATTTGTTCTTTCGTTTGTAATGCTTCCATTTTTTAGCCAAACTACTGTCGACTTACTTATACAGTTGGTGTTTGTTATGATAAAAATCAAAAATTTTGTTAGAATATAAATAACAATGACTACTATATTAGTAATTGTTTGCTTACAACTAATGGTGCATTTAAAAATTACTGGTGCTTATTTGAAATACTGTGCTTATGAGGCAGCAACTTTCCTACAATAGGTAAGTTAAACTACTTAGTTTGTGTATAGGTAACTTATTAATTAATATATATAGAGGTATAACTTGGAGATATAGCCAGTGACACCAATGGGATTCGCTCCCTTAAAAAATGAATGAAATTTTTTATATAAAATTTTAAAAGTTTACCAGAATTTAAAATTTTAATGGAACAACCTTATTTACAATTTCAAAATATAAACTGGTTTTGAATTTTATGATAACGTATAAATTTTTCAATATTTCAGGCTAGTGGACATTAGTTTGTTTAAACTCTAATTTGCTACAATAGACAAACAGAACACCAAAAAATACATAACCCAGAGGTTCACAAAAATTTTCTTAATGTGTAGCCATCTTCGCAACAACATGAAGAAGAACCGTTTGTCACAATTATGATATAAACTAAAACGTTGTGCTTGTTGTTTACATGTATTTTCTTACTCATATTTTTTTGTATTTTAACATTCTACAAGGAAATGAAATTATCGCTATAAGTAGAATAATGTTAATATATAGGGTGATTCAAAATTGCATGGCAATCTCTCGAGACCTGATTCTACAGGTAAAAATAAGAAAAAAAGTTCATATAAACATAGGTCCGAAAATGGTTCGTTAGCGAGTTTTGGTTCGCAAACCACTGTAAAGTGAAGCCATACCGAAATTCTTGGGGTATAAAGTGAAGGATAAATTTGGTGGTTTCTTATGGTTTTTATTCTGAAAATTGAATAAAAGAGGCCCCAAAGCTCTATCTCAATTAGTTTCTAAGACACAATACATTACATTGGAGTCGAAAACACACTTTTTTAGATTTTGGATACAGTAACTTATTAATTTGCCAATAAACAACTACAAATTTCTAACTAACTTTGTAGAGAATTTAATTATGAAAACCTCTTTAAAAATTAAATTCATTGTAAACAAACCCCATTAAAACCTTCTTAAACTGCCTGACTCAAAACCACATACAAAAACAGTCTGAAAAGTTCTCGGCCGCGACCATAGGTAGCAGCACTGTCGTGAATTTTCTTTTCTTATGTTGGTACTACATCTATGCATGTACAATTTTTGGTTATTCTACCAAATAATTTGTATTATACAGCTGTTGTCCGTATTCCTTAAAACGGAGGAAATTAAGTATCCTGTGGTCATAAACTTCTTTGTGAAACAAGGTTTAACACCAAGTGAAATTTGTTCAAGGTTCGTTAAAGTATATAGAGACTCTTCTCCTTCATTTTTAACAGTTAAAAAAATGGGCCGCTGAGTTTAAATGTGGTTTTACCAGCGTGGAAGACGATCCATGTGAAGGATGTCCAAAAATAACAACAACACCGGAAACCGTTGAAAAAGTGCATGGTATGGTTTTGGATGTTCACCAGATTAAAGTGCATGAAATTGCTGAGACTATAATTATTTCAAAAGAACAAGTCAGACCATATTTTATATGAGGAATTGCTAATGAAAAAGCTCTGTGCTAGGTGGTTGCCGCATTGGTCACAGCAAATCAAAAACCCATGCGCATGAAAGTATTTGAACAGTACTTGGAGCATTTTAATAAGAACGAAGCAGATTTTGTGTGTCAATTTATTACGCTGGATGAAACTTGGATCCACCACTACATACCAGAGTCCAAACAACAGTCAAAGCAGTGGACTGAAGCTGGTTGTTCAGCACCAAAGAAGGCAAAGTCAATTCTGTCTGCAGGAAAAGTCATCAGTGTTTTGGGATGCTAAAGGTATTTTGTACAGCGATTACCGCGAACAGATTGCAACAGTAACCAAGTAATATTATTCCAACTTTTTATCGAAACTAAACAAAAATTCTTGAAAAAGGACCCAGTTTGCAGAAGGAAAAAATCATGTTTAACCAAGTAGTCCATTCATATTAGCATAATTAGAAAAAAAATTATAAACTTTTGCTGTTTGGAGATAATTACCGTTGAACCAGGGGAAAAGTTTTCAAAATCAAATGAGTTCCCAAGTCGCAAGTGATCGCTTCACCCCCAAAAACCACCCGTAACACGCACTGCGGTGGTTTTTGGCGTTTTTCTCAGAAACTGTTGGTCGCACAGAAAATTTTATACTTACTAAAAATGTTCCTTATAAAATTTTCTACAAAAAAGGTTGTTTACCAATGCTGATTATTCTAATGGATTTCGAGCAATCAGCAATTGAAAAAGGGGGTTGAAACGAACACAGCTTGCATTCCGTATTATATTCCCGAAAAGTGATTTAACGTTCACATTACACGCGACAGAAATAATACTGCAAATTTTTCAACAAACTTTTTTTTTCCTGCTTATTTCCACACCGCCCATGAAGTAAGGCTATCGGCGTGTTTTTTTTTAAGTGGTTTCCCGGTTTCCCCACTAAGCTTACTTTGATCTAAATGTCATCGTCTGCAGTGTTTATCATGTACTCAGTATTCGTACAACTTTGTCCACGACAAGTTCTGCATATAGTTGTGCAACGCAATCCAGTTTTAACACAGCCGCATCTTTTTCCACAACCTTGTTTGCAGTTGCAAGTTATTAATAATAAAATTTAAGGCGGGGTGGGCGCTTCTGTTGTGTAAATAGGTGACAGCATGTTATTAATTTATTCCAGCCCCATAGGTCGGGTTGTAACGATTGCTCTCGCCATATTTGTACTTAGAGATAAGTACGCCGGGAATGTTTGTGATGCAGCTGATGTGGTAGGTATTTTTGATAAAACTACAGTGCTGTTTGCTGAAAACTGTAATCTCATTTTTGTAAGGGTGTCATCATTTACTAAGCTGTCAAAAATTAACATTTTATTTCCAATGCCAGCGAGCAAAGCTTGGATAGGCTTTGTCTTCCTGTGGAACTTCTATTTCTTCAAGTATTATCATGGAAATAGCGCAAAAAGTAAGGCAATGAGCTCGAATAGCTCTTAAGTATGTTTGGCCCGAAAGCGTATGAGGAACTGATGTAGAAGCGTATACAGTTGACCATAATTCTGCAAGTCCACTGTCAGCCATAAGAAACCCGACTGATCCCAAGAACGACATTAACAGATGCACCAACTTTGTCACTACTTATTGACACTGCTAAATACTTCGTTCGTGACGAGGCCTTTCGGTGTCGCCACCATCTTCAGGCCTTAAACCTGAGGCCTCGTCAAGAACGAAGTATTTAGCAGTGTGGCAATAAGTAGTGAGAAAGTTGGTGTCAAGATGGCTGCTAATAAAATTAACAAAACTGAAAATTAACAGATGGAATCCTCCCAATCTGACAACGACATTCGATAAAGTTCCATGTTCACAGTTGTTTTGTAGTACGATGTCCTTTGCTTTCACATACAATGGTTGGTCGAAAGTCACGATACACATAGATTGTCCATTTTTTTGCTTTCCTTGACTGTATAGGTCATAATGATCAGTATAGTGCTGTACTGGGTTGGAGGATGATTTACAAAGGGTAGCGTAAGAACCCTTGACTTCACATATGGCAGAGTAGATTTCTGTCATGAATCCTTGCCATGCAGGAAAAGAGGGTTGATGCAAAAATTTTCCTAAAATTCAAGCGATATCATGATTTGACAATTCTACAGCTTTCTCAATATCCATTTTTTGATATACATTCCGTAAAGGTTCTTTTGCAAGGCCGCCTTCACTTTGTCTCTGAAAAGACTGCATTGGTATTCTTCGAGTACTTGCAGTATCTGTTGATGCAGGAACTACTGTTAGGTTTGGAACGTTTTCATCAGTTACTGCAGTATATGGTATAAAGCATCTTATACCACCCATTGAGTGAAATGTTCCCTTTCCCGTCATTGAGCTGATATTAAAATCGGCGTTGTCAATTAAAAACTGTGAAAAACGCCTTTCTCTATAACTGGATTCCGTGACTGCACAGAAGAGGCCTCGAATAAATTAACATCTCTGTAGTCGAACAAAACCCCATATTCGAGATGGCATCGACAATGTTTTTCTAACCTACTTTTCTGAATAAATAAATGGCGAGGCCAAGTTGTAATGGTGATATAAAAGACCTTGATCTACGTGCAGCAATTACTGAATGGGCAGTAGCTGTGCATTTCTTCAATAAAGTATCTTTTTCCCCTTTTTTATCTGCTATGATTATTATCTCTAAAAAAGCCTTCAAAGTTTCAGGAACCATACTGTCGGTATTGTCTATAAAATTCATTATTTCCGGATATTCAGTAGTATCATATGCCATTGTTCTAATATCCTCTCGAACTATAGTGGTAAGGAACATTTTTAGTAAGCATAAAATTTTCTGTGTGACCAACAGTTTCTGAGAAAAACTCCAAAAACCACCGCAGTGCGTGTTGAGGGTCGTTTTGGGGGTGAAGCGACCACTTGCGACTTGGAAACTCTTTTGGATTTAAAAACTTTTCCCCTGACTTGTATAATCTCCAAACGGCAAAACTTTGTAATTTTTTTTTCTGTTCCACTAATTTTAGGTCTAATATCAATGGCCTAAAGCCAATGCACCTGCCCACAAAAAGTGTTCTGGCAATGAGAAAATTAAGAGATCTCCGCTATGAATTGTTGGAACATCCTCCCTATTCCCCAGATTTGGTTCCCACAGACTTCCATCTTTTCCCAAAACTACAACTCTCACTGGCGCTGTAACGGGGCAAAGGGGGGGGGCTTTTTATTTTATTAAATTTGGGTTTTTATTTTATTAAAATATTTTAAATTCATTTTTCATCTGTGGGGACAGCCACGTGTTAAATAAAGCGTAGTTAGAACTTGTGAGGTGATGCCAATATGTTGGAATGCGTCAACGTGCAATCACGACATACCATTCTGAGAATTTTGAGACTGTGTGACACATACCCACAAACGCGCAAGCACCAACATATGCGGAGCACCTAAACGATGCCAAGAAGCGAAAAACAATATGGCCTGGAGAAGAATTTTGTCCTACACGCGGTCACAAAACGACGGAAACGAAATTAAGTCCTGCCCACATTTGTGACGTCGACCAGTGAACACTAAATATCGTCAACGTCTAACACACGAAAATCACCTGTGTTGGCTGAACAGTAACTATGACTAAAAGGTACCAGGCATTGGTTTCCGTCTTGTACAACCGAAATCTAGTAGAGGGGACTTAGAGAACGCACTAGGCAGTCTCTCACTGAAGCTCGCCTGCGTAGGCAGCCGGCCAAACCGGGCCTATCAATAAAGTTCAATATACAATAAAAGTGAGTGCCGTTTTTTGTCAAAACGCGGTAGTGAGCGGTTTTCAGAAGGAAGTGACATCATGAATTGTTTTCAGACATACAGATCAAAATTTTGAGTGATGCACCACGAAGTCGGGGAGACTCCACGTTGCCGGCAGGGGTATATGTATTAATTTTGAATAAAATGGGGCGTATTTATATTTAAAGGGGGTTTTAAAATGGAATGTATGTGTGTGTGAGCAGGCTGGGCAGCTTTCATAAATATAATGTGTTTATGTTAATTTGTATTTGTATTTTAATATTATGGTTTTGCTAATAATCAAGGAAATAGTTTTATACCCGTATTAAGTATTTGGAAAGAAATGATTGATTTAAAGAGAGTAATAAAATATTGATGGTTTCATCCTAAATGAGAGTTGTGCAAGTTATTAGTGTAACCTTAAAATCACTCTTGCATTCACAGTTCGTGATGGGATCCTGGACCGGATTTAAGGTAGGTGAAAGTAATTATGATTTTATAATTTGTTAAAGAAAAATAGTATCACAGCGCATCATTTTTCATTGTGTCAAGTGCTGATTTCAGCTGTATAGGGGTATTTTGCAGACCTTACTGAAAACCACCTCAGGGATGGGATAGTGGCAATGGAACATCACTGGAATAAATGTGTTACGCTCAAAGGATATTATGTTGAAAAACAAATATTTTTGAAATTATAAATTTGTTTTTTCATTGTTAGGCCGAGAACTTTTCAGACTGCTCTCATATATTTTGTGGGACTGTGTATTAGACAGGTGATCACCATGTAGTATAGAAACGTATAGCAGTACATTCATTATTTCGTATGTACATTAATATAATTGACATATTTAATCACAGTACTGTAAACAAAGAGATTGTACATTTTTATTACTTATTTCACTAGTACTAGGTATTTCATTTATTATTCTGTATTCACTTATTTCTCATCAAACAATTCTTTTTAGTATAAATGCTTCAGTACTAATCACTTGGGCAGTAGGCTGAAGCTCCTCATCGTTTTTAAAATCTACAATTTATGAGAGTATGGCAGCTATGTATGAACAAGAGAATACATCTGGCTTACATCGTTTTGTTTGTCAAAGTCTTTCAGCCACATGGCAAACTAATCAACGTTCATCCATGCACATGCTTGCTATTATTGAACACATCATAGATTTTTATATGTGTAAAGTATTGCAATGTGTTTCTGTAGACTTTTTTTTTAATTCACTTACACACATTTTAAAAATCATACCCCTTTTATGCTTTAATACAGAGAAGTTATGTCTGTATTTCTAACGTGCTGCCCTTCTTTGCTTTTACTTCCATGTTCCATAAGGAAATGGAAGTATGGTGATGGCAAAAAAAATCGTGTTCAAGATTATTGCAGATTCTGATTTTACTACCCTCAAAACATGAAAAAATATCGGTATGGAGAACCATACATGACTTCCATGTTCTAAGATTTATATTTAAAATCATATTCGAAATGAAATATTACCATAGAAACTACTTCTTTCTACTTACTCCTTCAGCCTTAACCATGGTACTGTGGTCAGTAACGTATACCACCTCACGTTTTCGCACTCGATTTTCACGGATGATGGCAGACGATGGACTGCCGAAAAGTCTGGTTTTGCAGAAAACATTGGACTACGGCTAAACAGCCCGGGAAGGAATTTTAACAAAGAACTACTTCTTTGGTGCCGACAACGTAGTACACATATAAAAAATTCTCCCCTCCCCAATCAACTATAATTTTCATTAATAGAAAATTACGCCCACCCCGTTCACCTAACCTCTTCATTTATAGATATTTCATCTACGTTTCCACAGTGGATTATTATGAGCTTCTTTTTAGGATACATTATTTATCAAAATTAAGTACTTTACTCTTGTTAAAACATAAAAAGTTGCAGGTAAACTACCCCTTTCTCTTAACCGATCTTCACCAAAATCGATAGACCTTCAGTCCTTTACAATTCAGGGATGCATGCAAAAAAATATTTGATTCTGTTCGAATGTGCGACAGTTATCGTTCGTCAAGAAAACATTTCTCTTGTTACAACATAAAATGTTGCAGGTAAACTACCCCTTTCCCTTAACCAATCTTCACAAAAAATTGCGTTCTCTACAATTCAGGAACTTATGGACAAAATTATTTGATTCTCTTTGAATTTACGGCAGTTATCTTTCGTAAAAAAAAATTACCCTTCTTAAAACATAAAATGTTGCTGGTAAACTACCCCTTTCCCTTAACCGATCTTCAACAAAATCAACAGACCTTGAGTTCTCTTTAATTCAAGAAGGTATGCAAAAACGTAGTCGATTCTGTTTGAATTTGCGGCAGTTATCGTTCGTCATATCAGTGGCGGCTCGTGGCTTCGAGAATTGGTGAAGCAGAATCGGTGGCAGGTCCATATAACATATGGAGACAAAAGAAAAGTATGTTAATAAAATTTACAAATATAGTAGTTAAAAATAGTAAGTACTTACAGGCTTGCATTTTATTTCTTGAACACAAGGTCAATTCTCCTCTCTTTCAAATATGCAAACTTGTCGATAATGTCGTCATAAAATGGTTGTACATTAATTAATTCGGTTAACAGTTCCTTTTCTATGAAAAGTTTTGATAAGCTAGTAAGTCTGTCCTCTGTCATTGTATTGCACAGGTATGATTTTATTCTTTTTAAACAAGAAAAACTTCGTTCTACGGAAACACTAGTGGATGGAATAGTTACTATTAAACAAAACAGTTTGTACTCTTCTTTAAAGATGTTCCTGTTGTCAGCTAAAAGTTCCATAAAATTTAGTGGTTCCATTTGTCTGTATTGCTTATCCTCATAATTAAGCTGTAATTCGTTTTTCAGTCTTTGGAAATCGGTAAACAGATTAGGGTAGCACACCTTTAAGTTACTTAATGCATCCGTGGGAAAGTTTTCAGAATACGTTACGAACTTTGAAGTATCCATTAATGTAACAAACTGAAGCTTTTCCATATCATTAAAACGTGTGGTTATTTGTACTGAAAGGTTATCTAAAATTTCATTATACAGAATTTTGTATTTTTCAAAACGTTGATCACGTGTGAGTGTAATTCTTTTCTTCAACTCATGGTATTCAGTTGGAATTGTTGTTTTTGAAGCAGCTAAATCGAAAATTTTCATAAATGCATCATCAGTTCTTTTGCTATTTATGAGTGTTTGAGTATTTTTAACTTGCGAGATACAAAAATTGTCAATTGACTTCTTTTGTAGCACATTGATGAGAACATCCGTGGCTCAAAAAATATCGTTAAAAACGACAACCAAAAGCGTAAATTCAAAATCATTAAATTTATTTAAGAAGCCATCACTCTGCCTAATTGATGTTTGATCATAATTTGAATCGTTCACAATTTTAGTGAATACTTCTTTTAATGAATCCCATTCGTTGTATATAGTATTCACAATTTTGGAATTAGACTTCCATCGTGTAATAACGGAAGTAGGGATTCGTTTTCCAACAACTGTGTCTACTGCGTAAGTTCGCTTAGCAGAACTGTGGAAAAAAGAGGGTAAACCGTTAACAATCGCAAAAAATATCCGACATTTTGAAATGCTGTTGCAGCTTTGTTGTAGCACTAAATTCAAACGATGCGCCATGCAGTGAACAAAAACCGCTTGTGGCACTACTTCTTTGATTTTTGCCTGAAGACCATTTAATTCTCCTGACATAATGCTTGCACCATCAGAACACTTGGGAATAAGTTTTGATTTATAGTCAAATTTTTCGAGGGACCTTGACGCAACGTGAAACAGTGTGTCGGCAATCCGACTGGAACTAACATCATAAAATACCAAAAATCTTTCCACCAGCTTTCCTCCGGGAATAACGTATCTAATTATGATGCTACATTGAGATTTGTGGACAATGTCTGTGGAATCATCCACTTGAATTGAAAAAAAATGTACTATCTTCTATTTCCTTTGCGACGTGCTCATCAATATATTGTGAAATGCAGTCAATTATTTCATTCTGAATAGTCTTAGAATTGCCAGCAAAGACAGGTGAGATTTTTTTATAGTGTTCTTGAATATCTACAGGGCTTATCGAAACGAAGGTTTCTAGCAGTTCTTTAAAATTTCCGCGATTAATAGATGATAGGCCTAACTCTTCGTGGTGACCGCGAAATGCTAATTCTTGTTTACCCAAGTAAAGAACTGCACGAATAGGAAGATGCATGAAACGTCTGTTAAGCCGAACGTTGTCATTGAAGTGTTTAATATAGACTACAACCTAGAATTTTCCTTCACAGCATCCTCGATAGTACTTAAATTTTTCTTTAATTTTGAAAAACTCAATGCACAACGCATGTGCTCAGAAGAACCTTCATGTTTGGAAAGAGCACGAGTAACGTTACCAAAATCATCAAAGCCGTTCTTATTCCACGCACTTGATTTAACACTAATAATTAAGCAGGGCATACAAAAACGTTTATTTAAATAATAACTGCCACACAACCACTCGAACGTTGAATACCAATTTTGTTTAAAGTTGCAATTGTACACCTTGCCCTTTATTTTTGCAACCTTATTTACTTTCAATATAGGCATAGGTTTTTCACAGCTTAAAAAGTTTTTCTTATCATCATTATTCCATCTTGAAAATGGTGTTTCTAATAAAACACATACCGGATCATATGAAGGAAACATTCTGTAAAAACTTCACACACCACGAACAACGAACAAAACAAACGCACTGGATAGGTAAAGCACTGTACATGTAGGCCTACACCACTGAGAAACAGCCAGTGACACTGCTTCACGTGTGTGGGGGGGAACGCTGAGTACGGAATACGTTGTCATGGCAACCGTGGTAAACCGAGCGTTGTTAGTGACGTATTAACTGATGCAGCATTCGAGGTACAGAAAGCTGCTTCTACGATCTCAGCGCTTTCTGCCACCAGTAGGCTTGTATGTGATCGCAGCGAAGTTCAGCTTCTGTAACCTATTTCCATCGCTTGTAAATGTTATTTTAATTATTATACAGACAAAATTTAATTAAAAAAAATATTTTTAAACATAAAATTTACTAAAAATTGAAAATAATTTTGTGTAAAAAGAAACACATTGAACCAGTTATTTTAGGTGAAGCAGCGCTTCACCTGCGTCACCTGACGAGCCGCCACTGCGTCATATACAAAATTACCCTTATTAAAACATAAAATGTTGCAGGTAAACTACCCCTTTCCCTTAACCGATCTTCACCAACATCAATAGGACTTGAGAACTCTACAGTTCAGGGCTGTATGCAAAACATTATTTGATTCTGTTTTGAATTTGCGGCTGTTATCGTTTGTCATAGAAAAAAATTACCCCCGATAAAAAAACGTTGCAGGTAAACTACCCCTTCCCCTTAACTGATCTTCAACAAAAACAATAGGTCTTGAGTACTCTACAATTCAGGTCTGTATGCAAAAAATTATTTGATTCTGTTTGAATTTGCGGCTCTTATCGTTTGCCATAGGAAATACCCTTCTTAAAATATAAAATGTTGCAGGTAAACTACCCCTTTCCCTTAACCGATATTCAACAAAATCAACAGACCTTGAGTTCATCTAATAATTCAAAAAGGTATACAAAAGAGTAGTTGATTCTGTTTGAATGTACGTCAGTTATCGTTCGTCATAGAAAAAATTACCCTTGTTAAAACATAAAATGTTGCTGGTAAACTACCTTATTCCCTTAACCGATCTTCTCCAAAAACAATAGGTCTTGAGAACTCTACAATTCAGGGTTGTATGCAAAAAATTATTTGATTCTGTTTGAATTTGTGGCTGTTATCATTTGCCATAGAAAATACCCTTGTTAAAACATAAAACGTTGCAGGTAAACTACCCCTTTCCCTTAACCGATCTTCACTAATAACAGTAGGTCTTGAGAACTCTACAATTTAGGGCTGTATGCAAATAATCATATGATTCTGTTTGAATTTGCGGCTGTTATCGTTTGCCATAGACAATACCCTTTTTAAAACATAAAACGTTGCAGGTAAACTACCCCTTTCCCATAACCGATCTTCACCAAAAACAATAGGTCTTGAGAACTCTACAATTCAGGGCTGTATGCAAAAGAGTAGTAGATTCTGTTTGAATTTGCGGCTGTTATCGTTTGCCATAGAAAATAATCTACACACACACACACACACTTTTTGAAAAATGACTTTTTTTCATGTTTTGAGTGTAGTACAATCAGAATCTGCAATAATCTCGAACATGATTTTTTTTGCCATGTAAGTCATGTATGGTTCTCCATACCGATATTTCGAAAAGTGTCTGTGTGTCTGTCTGTAGATTGTTTTTTCTATGGCAAACGATAACAGTCGCAAATTCAAACAGAATCAAATAATGTTTTGCATACCTTCCTGAGCTATAGAGAACTCAATGTCTGTTGATTTTGTTGAAGATCGGTTAAGGGAAAGGGGTAGTTTACCAGCAACATTTTATGTTTCAACAATGGTAATTTTTTCTATGACGAACGATAACTGCCGCACATTCAAACAGAATCAAATAATTTTGTACATACCTTCCTCAATTGTAGATAACTCAAGGCCTGTCGATTTTGTTGAAGATCGGTTAAGGTAAAGGGGTAGTTTACCTGCCACTTTTAATGTTTTAACAAGAGTATTTGTTTCTATGACGAACGATAACTGCTGCACATTCAAACAGAATCAAATAATGTTTTGCATACCTTCCTGAGCTATAGAGGACTCAATGTCTGTTGATTTTGGTGACGATCAGTTAAGAGAAAGGTGTAGTTTACCTGCAACGTGTTATGTGAAACAAGGGTAATGTTGTCTATGACGAACGATAACTGCCGTAAATTCAAACATAATCAAATAAGTTTTTGCATACAACCTAAATTTTAGAGTAGTCAAGGCCTTTTTGATTTTGGTGAAGATCACTTAAGGAAAAGGGGTAGTTTACCTCCAACATTTTATGTTGTAATAAGAGAAATTTTTTCATGAAGAACAATAACTGCCGTAAATTCAAACAGAATCAAATAATTTTTTACATATGTGCCTGAGTTGTAGAATACTCAAGGCTTATTGATTTTGGTGAAGATCGGTTACGGGAAAAGGGCAGTTTACCTTGAAACATTTTTTGTTGTAACAAGAGTAAAGTACTTAATTTTGATAAATAAAGTATCCTGATAAGAAGATCTTAATAATCGACTGTAGAAACGTAAATGAAATATCTATAAATGAAGAGGCTAGTTGAGCGGGCTGGGGGTAATTTTCTATAAATGAAAATTATAGTTGAAGGGGGAGGGGATAATTTTATATGTGTACTACATTATCGGCAACAAAGTAGTAGTTTGTTGTTAAAATTCATTCGTGGCTGTTTCGCCGTAGTCCAATCTTTTCTCCAAAACCAGACGTTTCAGCAGTGCCGTCGACTGCCCATCTTCAGTGAAAATCGAGTACGATAACGTGTGGTGGTATACGTTAGTGACCACAGTACTATGGTTAAGGCTGAAGCAGTAAGTGGAAAGAAGTAGTTTCTATGGAAACATTTCATTTCGTAAATGATTTTAAATATAAATCTTAGAACATGGAAGTCATGTATGGTTCTCCATACCGATATTTTGTTTTCTTGTCAACTGTAAACTGATTTGCCCATGACATTGTGAAATTTAAATTTTGTATCGTAATGAGGTGTCAGCAAATGTCAAACACATTACTGTTTCTGTCTCTGCTATATAATTTAAATGGGTTTGCTGTTTTGTAACTGAATTTGGAATCAATGTTATTACTTTATGCACACATTTTTATTAAATTTTCACAATACATATTGTTACAAAGCTCTCCTTGATCATCATATGGTACAGTGGAAAACGAAGTACAAGACACCAATCAAGTCACTAAGCACTATCAGTTTTTACACTGGTGCACTGTATGAATAGTTCGTACTGTGACAAGTAGTTATATTTAAGGATTCAAGTGATACCAGACTTGAGTGGTTTTTATGCCAACGTTTTTTTGCACCCTTAAAATTTTGCTGCATGTGTTGGCACTTGCCTAAATACAGACCAGGTCACACCACATCCTAATAATTAAGTGTGTTCTCAAGACAATACAAAGCTGTGTATGTACTTATACATACCTGTGCCATTGCTGATATTCCTATTAACACAAGTGCCTTAATACCAAACTGTCATATACATGTACAATTTTGCACGCACTCTTGGAACACCCCACCTCAGTCGTGCATGCAAATATAAACATACACTGTGAAGGCTTCTAAAGATTATTTAAAAGAGAGGTAGTATTTCAAAACAAGTGTTTTCATGTAGACAAAAACGCACCTTTTTTGGTAAAAGAAAAAATCCCTCTATAAGGTATTGTCAGAAACAGAAAAGACAGGCCTTGGATTAAAACCACACTTAATGAGATAAATTTTATTGTTAATACAATTAAATATTTCTAGTGAGTGTTTGGTTTAACCAGTGTTGGTTCACCAGTCCTTGATCATCGTACTTAAAAAAAATAAAGAAAACTTCAGTTTTATTTTTAAAATAAAAAGTTAATTATAATCAAAGGCTTCTCCATTTAAGATTTATTGATAATAGATAATGCTCTGGAGACTGGGTGGACACTAAGAGGTAGATGAAAATGTTCAGGATGAATTTTCGCCTCAGAGCATAACTTCCTTATTAGTGTTTTGTTTAAAGTCTTCATTTAAAGCCTATTATTTACATATGGTTAATGTTTGGAAAAATTGTTTGAAGGTATGGATAATTATAAAAAGTAAGCATTGAATACAGTATGAATTGCTCATAGCAGTGGCATACGCAGAATTTTGTTAAGGGGGTCATTATTAAAATTGTTTACAATTGACATTATAGGTATTTTAAATTTCTTGTATTATTATTATTATTATTATATCATGTTACGGTATAATATTCAAGCAGCAAATAGTGTTTCAGATGTGCCACTCTTGTTTGTTTACATCAGGATTAAGCTAAGAACGGAAACAGTGTACAACAATTAGTATTTAATACGTCAAATTAAATAATGTTAACAAAATATTGACAGTTTCATAGCAACATGTTTTTCAGTATTCAAATTTGTGTTTGATTTACACGTTTTTAATTTATGCTCTAAAAAATGATAAGTTCAAGATACAAAATTTTTAAGGCAATCATCGCGGTAATGACCGTGGGTTTGCAGCCTACACTTTGGACAAATTCTGCTGCACTCACCACCGGACTGGCCACAAAACCACCAGACAACAACACTAGCGGCCAGTCCCGGTGGTGAGTGCAGCAGAATTTGTCCAAAACGTAGGCTGCAATCCTCACGGTCTTTACTGCAACGATTCCCTAAACAACATTCAATAAGATGAATTTAGTTTTAACCGTCGTTTTGACGTATCCGATTGAAAAGAAACTCGTCTCGTTCTTAAACCATACATACAGTATCTCACATTTTGACAATTAATAAATATCAATTGATCACGATCACAAGGTCGTGTCAATTGTATTTTTTCGTTTCCTTTCAGTCTCTTTGCCTTTCATGACGTAAAGCTGTGCTCACTTAAAAACAGAAGACGTCGGTTATAGGTAGTATAAACGTTCAAGGAGGGGAGGTTTCAAACCTGGGTAACCCCCCCCTTGCGTACGCCTCTGGCTCATAGCCCTGAAAACATGAAACAATTGCTAGATTAATTTCAGTTCAAAACATTTGCAACGATCAGAACAGAAATTGCCTCAAAAACAATAAGAGAGAAATTATATAAAGATGACAAACATCTTGCCCGAAAGAGTAAAATTTAACACCCAGCTATGTTTGTAAAATTTGGACTTACACATGACTCAAATTCTCCATGTGAATGTAGTATTAGTGTACTGTCTCAATATAATCCTTAGATTTATTAGGTGATCCATTGAACATTTTTAGGTGAACAATTGTTACGGTGGTAAGTGATATTTAAATAAACTAATTGATAATAATTTTGCTATACATTATTTTATTATAATTATTACACCCTTTATTAATCGTTCAGCTTATAACAAAACCAAAACATGGTCAGTTTATATAAAGTCAGGAATCGAGGTTAGAATTTTCATGATTGGGTTAAAAGTTTTTTTTTTACCATTGTTTGATTAATTTTTTTAATGGGCTATAAAATTGAATTTCAGTTGTAAATAACATGTAGTACTGTAACGCCATAGGTGGACAGTAGTCCCTTAATGTGGGGGTTATGTACTAGTAAAACTCCATGTAAATGATAACCAGTAATCAGATTGACATTCTGCTATGAAGTTTTTTGGTGCGATGTTTACTTTTATGTGACACATGAACCCTGTGATATATAACTGTATAAATTTTTCAGGTCGCGGAAGAAGTCAGTTGCGTCCACTGGGAAGAGGTAAGTTACTCAGATAAATTTTTTTGCAGTTGATTCATATACCATAAAAATAATTGTATCAACAATGAAGGGACAATGAGGACTAGGTCGACAAGTTTGTTACTACAGAGCTTTGAATGCACAGAAGTGTCTAGATAGTGGAAGTTAGGAATCATAGAATAGAAAAGTGCTATATTAACCATACTGTTATATGCTCTCTCTCTCTCTCTCTCTCTCTCTCTCTCTCTCTCTCTCTCTCTCTCTCTCTCTCTCTCTCTCTCGTCTCTCTCTCTCTCTCTCTCTCTCCTCTCTTCTCTCTCTCTCTCTCTCTCTCACTCTCTCTCTCTCTCGCACGTCTCTCTCTCTCTTCTCTCCTCTCTCTCCTCTCTCCTCGCTCTCCCCTCTCTCCTCATCTCCCTCATCTCTCCTCTCTCTCGTAACACTATTTAGAAACATTATGAGAACGTATAAAGAGCATTATTTTCTTTGCAAATGGATAATAGAGAATCACAGACATGCGCATGCGTGTATTTCAGAGGATGTGATAAAAAACATTCCAGAATAGTATGAAATTTTAGTTAGTTACTGCAAGGTCTAGGAATTAAAATATGACACTTGTGGAGACTTCCTGTCACACTTCAGTTCCCTCTCTTTATAGTTCTATATCGTATCAGGAACATCACAGTAGTAATGGGAACAATGAATTCAAATTTGACAAGGTCATTGTGTTGCAACAATTTGGCAGTATCTGTGGCACGACGTAGGCTATCATGTTCTCTTTTACAATAGATATGTGGTCAGGAAGTGTGTTTGACTCCATACTTTGTGTGTGACTCTATAAAATATTGTAAAAAAAAGTAGAAAATATAACACTTAAAGTTTTATAAAATAATCAGTTGCTTGTTTAGTAGTCAAGATCTAAATTAAATTAAATCTTCAGAAGACAAGTTGCCAAGACCCAGACCTTCCAAAAATGCTAAGAGACCTGAAGGATTCAGACTAGAGACACATTAGAAATGAGGTGATACAATTGAAGCAACAAGTATAATTTTAAACTGTGATGAAATAAGTAAACATAAATAAAATTGGGAACGCCATATAAGTGTTCAGTAAAGTAAAAAATATCGCGTTCATGATAACCTGTGCGGTAATTTTTGTTTGGTGAATAAAATTAAAACAGAGTTTATAAGAATAGATGTTATTAAAGTGTTGCTCCCTCACTTAAATTTCATAAAATTTTGAGAAGTCTACAAAAATATCACATCATTTGGGTTATTGGAAATTTTTTAATGTTGATGTATAGTTTATATGATTGAGAAGTGCAAAAAATTTGTGCTGTGATGTTCCTGATATGATGTAGAACTATAAACTGAGGGAACTGAAGTGTGGACAGGAAGTCTCCACATGTGTCATATTATAATTCTTAGACCTTGCAGTAACTAACTGAAATGTTCATAGTATTCTAGAGCAGACAGTATATTCTCTTGACACTTAAGTGTGTCTGTTGTTTTTTATGAATCACTAGCGAGTACCCGGCATGCGTTGCAATGCCACTCAAAGAAAGAAAGTGTTTGTGTTTTAATTCTGTTTATTGAAGTGCTTTTGGATACACAATATTTTTTGTTTTTCCGTCTGGTGCGTACATGAATAAATCCGAAGGTTTTCGACGCGTGAGCAGGGCCACATACAGCTGTCCATGTGAGAAGCATGGATTTTTCAAATTTAGTCCACACACTTGTAGCGATTGTCCCTGTGCTTTGTTGATGGTCATTGCAAATGCGAGTCGCACCGGAAACTGCGAACGTTTGAACTCGAATGGCATATCTGTCGGAATCATTGGGATGCGTGCAACAGTACATCTTCTCCTTTAAATTTTCCATTTAAAATTGTAGCTTCGATGATATTGTTCATCATCTGTTTCAACTGAAAGCCTGGTACCGTTGTCCTATGTTGGTTCTCCCGTTGCGTAAAATATTTGTGCCAAGTTTGGTTAAAATCGGTCCAGTGGTTTAGGAGGAGATGTGGAAGACCCCAAAGAACCCCCAAAAGAAACCCATCGAAAAACACCTATCCTATGTTGGTTCTCCCTTTGCTAAAGAATATTTGTGCCAAGTTTGGTTGAAAATCGGTCCAGTGGTATAGTGAGGAGATGTGGAAGACCGCAAAGGACCCCCAAAAGGACCCCCCGAAGGATCATATCGAAAAAAACACATATCCTATGTTGGTTCTCCCGTTTGCGTAAAATTTTATGCCAAGTTTGGTTGAACTCGGTACCAGTGGTTTAGGAGGAGATGTGAAGACCCAAAGGACCCCCCAATGGACCCCGCGAAAAAAAACACCTATCCTATGTTGGTTCTCTCCCGTTGCGTATAATATTTGTGCCAAGTTTGGTTGAAATCGGTCCAGTGATTTAGGAGGAGATGTGGAAGACCCCAAAGGACCCCATCGAAAAAACACCTACCCTATGTTGGTTCTCCCGTTGCATAAAATATTTGTGCCAAGTTTGGTTGAAATCGGTCCAGTGGTATTAGGAGGAGATGTGGAAGACCCCATGAACCCCCCCAAAGGACCCCATCGAAAAAAATTCATAAACCTTCGCGGGCTGTGCGCACAACAACTCACCGAAGTTTCATCGCAATCGGATGAATGGTATAGGACCGCATACGTGACAAAGAAACAAACATTCATTTTTATAGATATAGATTGAAAGAGATGACACATGCTGCACGAAATATATTCTTGACGCTGAATATCATGATTCTTCTGATACAAACAATAGTGATCATCCATAGACTCTGTATAGGAATTTGTCCAATGACATTGAAGAGGTTCCAAAAATAAAAGCTTCTTTGTTAAAAGGCTTGTTACTAGGGATGTGGTCGGTTCTCGGTACCGATTCTCGGTACCACCGGTTCTTGGGGTTAGGTACCGGTATCGAGAAACCGGTGCTACAAAGTCGATACCAGTACTTTTACATGTTTTATCCTTCATTTTTGCATTAGACCATTTTCATAGTCATTAGATTGTCGGTACTTTTAAAACTTTCACACTGTACACGGTAAGTGGTTTGGTGATTCGGAAGTACCCACGGTGGCGTTATTTAAACACCACAGGTCGTGGTCGGATTCAGCCCAGTCGATGTAAATTTCAAGGAAATCGCAACGCGATGGCTGGAAACACGAAAAAATGCA